>JAQHUG010000259.1:339028-351016 GCA_028555095.1 Dicrostonyx torquatus | reverse complement strand
TTTAGCAGGCTGGGGGATACTCGTAGTGGTACAGTGGGCCAGGCTGGGCTGGGGAACACTTACTGCTCTGGTTCGATGGATCTCTCTGGACCAATGGATCTCGATTTTCTGGTCTCGAGGTGATGAGATGATCCTTATTCAGTGTTCAGATGTGGATACTGCAGTGCATTATGCTTGACCTCTTTTAATATATACTCATTAATATAGCCTTAGGTGCTTTGATAAATCATGGAATTCATGGTAGAAAAATGTTCAAAATAGAGCCAGAGCTCTTTAGACTATGTAACCTTATAACCTCCTTACATTCTTAAAAGTACATACGGAATCAGGAACGATAAGCTAAATACTCAGATGTAGTTAATAAACCAGCCTGCCTCCATTTTAGACTTGAAAACCATCTTATAGCAAAGACAGACTTAATTCATTCTTGTTCATGATTAAACTTGTTTTTCAGGGCTTGGGCTATGCTGCACCTGTAACTTTAACTACAAATAGTTCTGTGCTGCCTCTTCCAGGAAATGGTGACCAAGTCATTGTTTCAAAAAGTTACGATAATAACCATCTTGAAACTCTTCCTTTCTTTCAAAGGTTATTATAATCATCTGTTGTTATGACTATCCTGTTATGACCACTGTGATGTTCTGCTTCTATAACCCCACTACTTTGCTGGCCAAATCCTCCATTTATAAAACCCTTACCCTGAGCTATAAAAGCCTTATATTCCCTGTGTCTAAGGCTGTCCTCATATACCCTGCTTTAGGGTGAGGCAGCCTGTGTAAACAAATAAAAAGTTGATTTAATTAATTGCTTGTTTTAGTTAATTTAGCCATGATGATTTGTGTTAGTCTTTCTCGTCACATCTTTGGGATTATCAGAGTCTAATGACCATTTTAAGTAATGAATAATTTTAAATAATAAATGAATAAATTTGGCTTAAGGTAAAAGAATCTCAAAGAAGATATAGCCTTATGTTTGCCTCCACATACTCATGTTTATAGATTTCATACCATGTTTTGAGTTTTCTTAGTGATTGGCCCATGGTCTTGATGTTTTCAACATACTTTGGGCTCCTTTACTACTTAGGCTTCATCTTCACAAATTTGTACATTGGCCTGGAAGGGCTTCCATGGAAGGACTCTGAACTTGCAATGTATTTCATGGATACAGAGGCCCTCTTGCATTTTTTATTCTTGTAAAGCTAGTACCATATGGACTGCATTGCCCAATTTGTCAATGCAAGATAGAGGATGGCTCCATTGGACCACAATTGTGTCAGGTTATGCTGAACTTGAATAGTATTTTGATGGAGGAAGATACAAAATAATCCCACACTAGTTCAGATTTATGTATAATAAAGGGTTATTTATTTAGTGAAGACTTACAGATCACCATCCTAAATCATAATCCTCTGCACGAATGGAGAAAAGGAATAGAGTCTAGTAGCCAAAAGTAAAAGCCGGAAGCAAGAGAGCAAGCACATGCTATATAGCTGCATTTATAGTAAAAGAGACCATGCCCAAGTGGGCTGGTATCTTAAAGGCTATTGGCTGAAAGAGTGGAAGGAGCTCCCACAGCTCTTTCCTCTTCTGTTTACAAAAGAAATTTCCAAAACTGATATAAAACTATATACACTAGGAACACATATCAAGCATATGATTAGAATTGTAACCAGCATAAACAATATTAAACAAGAAACATATGCTAAATGTTTTAATAAACATTCTATCCTAAGTAGTCTAAGTCTTGTATTGGAAATGGCTTGGCTAGATCATTTTTATCCTTTTTTTGCTATCTTGTTCATATAAACTTCTGAACCTTGAAAAGACAGGTATCCAATTTACTGCTAGCATTCCAATGTTTATTTTTCTGTACTTCACCATTCTGCCATCTCTCTAGTTTCACCAATCTATTATTTTAAATTACTATTGGGAATAAGCAAAATAGGTATGATGGTAATGGCATTTACTACCAAATATAACACTCTAAGTGACACAAAGCACACATAATTTAATAAATTGCTACTAATTTAAAGTTTTAATCAACATCAATGTGATTAGCTTTAAAGTAGCTCTATAATTGATGTATTACATTTTCTTTTAAAAATATTATTTTTATTCATATTTTATATATGAATGCTCTGCACATATACCTGCATGCCAGAAAATGAGATCAGATCCTAGTATAGATGGTTGTGAGACACCATGTGGTTTCTGGGAATTGACTTCAGGACCTCTGAAGAAGCAGCAGTTCTCTCTCTATCCCTCCAGCCTTATAATGTATTACATTTTCAAATGTCATATATCATAAACTGCTCACTAATTTAATGGTGTTTTTCTCCTTATTTCTTTCTGGAAGTTACTCATATAAATTAGATATTATTTACTTGTTTGCCTCAGAAACTGAATATTATCTGTTCATTTCTCAAAAACTATGTTCATGGTTGCTACCATAAAATAAAAACCTTTACCTATGGTGAAAGTAAAATTGTCAAAAAGTATTGCTTTTTACCTGTTCTTCCGTAAGTGATACTTGCTACCCACTAAAGGCTAAACTGTGGGGCAGAGATTTTTACATTACTTAGTCCCATTAATTCAGAGGTTATTACTAGGGCAGCAATAATTTTAATGAAAGTGAGATTTTACCTTAAGAAATGTCAAAGCACTGAAAGAACAACATGGGAATTGAAAAACAATATGTATTAGTGAAGATCCACTGACTTTGCTGGATTCATGTGTTTACAGAAAACCAAGCTTTCACTCTTTTGAAAAGTGACATCTGTCTTTCAACTTTTTTTCAACTATGCCCTTGATTTAGCTAGGCATTTTTCTAGTGGAGGTGTCAGCTCTTAATCATTGTTAATAAGTGCATTTATTGAGAAAGATGTTGTCTTAGAAGCTAATTGTGTGCATATGACTGAGAAACACATTCTGCCTTGAGGAGGGTACAGCACACACACACACAAAATTTAGATGCCCTTCCGTTTTTGTTTTTGATTTTTTTTTTGTCTGCATAAGGCTGGCTTGAGCCTTTTCTTTTACAAATTGCTTAATTCTTAAATTCAGGACTGTATTTTTCCTATTATTATTATACTATCACTTAAGACATTAACAATTATTCATTGTAGATCTACTCATTTAGTATGGGTTATTTAATGTAGTTGAATGCCATAGAAAGAAAGTGCAAATATGCTTAGTTCAGAAAATGCATATAATAAACACAATATTAAACTGGGTGAGTTTATAAAAATTTTGAAGCAGAGTATTAATACATTTCTATTTAAATTTTAAAGTAATTATTCATACTATTAGAAGAGATCAGTGTGGGATAGTAAACATGGAGGTGTCATACTAATGCAAAAGTGGCAAAGGTGGCCTTTACTACAGCAGTATCAACAAGATGGAACAACACTGATGAAGAAACTACTAATTAGAAGAAAGAATTCACAGATATTTAAAATATTTGTTAGTAATCTGATGTTAATACAAGATACCACAGATGACTTAAAATTTCTGCTTTATCAGCTACATAGTATTATCTCATATCTGTGTTTGCTCAGAGTGCCAGTATATAACAGCATATATTGGTATGTTTCACAATACTTGACACTGGAATTCCAAGATTGGGGTAGAAAAAGCGTTTGTTGCTCAAGATGCCCATCTTTGGTTGTTGGTCACATTGTTGTGTCCTCATGTGGGTTTTTCTTTTGTGCACAGTGGAGTGGAAGGCAGAAAAATCACTTCTCTTTCTTCCTTTTAAAACAACACAAATTCTGTGCAATTAAAACACCACTCTTGGTAGTGCCTTTAACGCTAATTATTTCTTTAAAGTCTCATTTCCAACCATTTTCACATTCATGATAAGGACTTCAACAGACAAAACAGGAGGAGTAAAAATTTAATCTAAAACATGATCAGTTCTTTGCATGAGTAAAAGGGTTCAGCTATGGGAAGATGCCAGGAATTAGAAGTGAGAGAAATGGAATGATATGGTAATGGGGCATAAATGTAGTTAAGTCATATCATGTACATATATGAAAGCAGCATAGTAAAATCCACTATTTCACTAACCTAAGAAATATGTGGATATTTACAACAATCCCAATGAAGTATAGGATGTTGCAAACATTTTCTTCTGGTGTGAGTTGCCTTTTTGCCTTTATATTTCTACATAGTTTCTAACTATGCAACCCCTGGATATCCTGAAACTCACTTTGTAGAACAGGTTTTTTTGAACTCACAGGGATCTATCTGACTCTGACTTCTAAGTACTGGAATTCAAGGTATGCATCACAACACCTGGATGTTTTCACTTTCTTGATGGGGGAGGGGGATTTAAATCAAATGATTTTAATTTATTTAATTCCAATTTACTTACATTTTTTTCATTTGCACACACACAAAAGTTACTGATAAAAATAATGGGCTAAATTTCAGCTAGAAAAAACTTTGAGTAACTGAAATAAATCCTACTTTCATTAAGGCTTTATCAACCATAATTATGTTGACTGATACAAATTTGAAACTCCAAATAGCAACCACTTCAAAATGTTTTCACAGAAATTTGATTGATTTACAGGATTTCTTTTCTTCTTCAATATTTTCTTTATTTTATTTTTATACATATGACTGTTTTTTCTGCATGTATTTAAACATACCTACTGTACTCAGTGTGCACAAAGGCCAGAAGAGGGCATTGATTCCTGTGGAACTGGAGGTAGATATCTGTAAATCATCATGTACAGAATCCATCCATATTATTAAAAAATCAGCCAGAGTTCTTAACTTACTGAACTATTTCTCTAGCCCTGATTCACAGGATTTCTAAATATGCTCAAACACTCTTTATCTAGTTAAGAAAGTGGATTTGTTAATGGGTTATTAGAATTGAATCTAGCCTATATATTCAAGTAAATCACTGAGAATATAGTACTGAGAAGTTTATAGTCAAACCGAAGACATAAGGGAATCTAACACCAATGTTTCCACTTCAATATGATATTTAAAGGAGGGGTTTTAGAAATTCAGCAGAAGAAAGCAGTAACATGAGATCATAATAGAAAAAAGTAGAGGAGATTTAGGAAAGACATTCAAAATTTACAGAAAAAGCATTTTAATATGCAAAAATAAGAGGGTACATGTCAAAAAGTCAAAATCATTTTGTCCAGATTGGGTTATGCAGCACAAATAAAACCAGTAATATGGTTCTCTTTACTAAAACAAACATCTTTTCAGGCATTCAAGCTATGAATGTGATGCCAATGCAACTAATAAAATTTTCTCAAATCAGGAAGAACCAAAGAATTGAATTGGTGAAAAAAGTAAAATAGTAGACTTGGGAGAGATATTTGTACTATATTAATTGGGTCACTATTCTAAATTTGAGCAAAGTAAAAGATTGATTTAATAATGAAACTGATGTCAGTAAATCCATATGACATTTGAATATGATACTCTTTTTGATCTGTTTAGTTTATATAGCAATAAAGCTGCCAAAGGAATTATCTTCACATAAACCTCACTAATTAAGGCTGCAGTAGTGTAATTCTCAAAAACAAAATGCTCTGCAAATTAACAAACAAGGGGAGAGATACTGAGCAGTTAAAGTTAATGTGTCCACCAGAGTCCATGTGTAACTCAACTTACTGAAAACCAAAATGCTGAAATTGAATTTTCAAAGTGAGTAATTAACTGAAAGGCCAGTTTGCAAGAGCTTGCATAACCACATTATAACATTCCATAAAACGAATGACCAAACAGAAACATATCACAAAATGGTCATAAAAAGTTAATATTCAATATTAGTATTTGAAGATGAAAAATATTTTCTGAATATTAAATACAATCTAAAAGAACATTTGAACATAATAAAAAAAACAACAAATATATTGGTTTATTTTTCAAAAAAATATTTTAATGCATTTTCTTTTAAATATTTTATATTTTCAATACATTATCCTTAATTAAAGTAGTGTATTTAAAAATATTTCATAAGTATCTAGAACTTTACACACACATATGTATATATATGGAGAGAGAGATCTTTCAGGAACTAAACAACTTTTAGAAAAAAACATATTCTTCCTATGCAGTTTCATTTCTTTTACATGTATATATGTATGTGTATGTTGGAGAATATAACCAGAACCCTGTATATTTATTTTAGCAATATAGTAGTTGATTTTAGAGCTTTAGTATGTCTTGTGATCAGTTTATTGATTTAATTAGACATGCATTAAATTGGTATAGAAAAACTGACTGTTAATATTGCTTGGTAGCAGAGTACTCGCTTAGCACATCCAGGGCCTTATTTTTGACTCCTAGCATGGACAACAATAAAAACAATATATGGGTGTGTGCATTTAAACTAGTTTTCATTCAAATTTCAATTTCCTTTTATATTTTAAACCATACAAAAGAGTCTAATTTCAAGTCAAAAGCATCCAAAGCGAAGACCTATTTGAACACAAAATGAGGAAATTGCTGCTCTTCTGGCATTTCTGAAATTAGGAACTAATATTATTTCAGCAATCTGTAAGTTTTCAATTTAAGTGGGTGAATTAACTCATATAATTGCTGTTTAAATGGGAGCCCTGAATGTTCATTTGGTGACTCTGAGTATGGCTCTCAAATCAGCAGCATAGATATTACCTATTCTCTACTTAGATATTCTGGAGGTATTACAGGCTTCAAGACAGTTTCAGTTTCATAAGCCCTGCAGGTCGTCATAATGCATACTAGCATTTAAGAATCACCAAAATTCCAAAGTGAGTAGTGCTCTTACCATACAGCTGTATGTGAGAGAAATTCATTTGACCACTGAAGGCTCCAAAGCAGTAAAAATGACTTCAGAGGCAATCACTTATGAAGCTTCTTCCAGCTCCCTCTACATGTATGATCTGTGTATTTTTTTTAAAAAAAAATCTTCATAACAGTAATCGCCCCTGATATCTCGTGTTGTCATTTTCTTCATGGTTCCTTCACTCTCTGTGTGTGTAAAGAATTTACTGTCATGCTACCTTTGACAGGAGAAACCACTCCACACCACTGTACTTAGCTTGAAATAAAGAAAAATGATCTATCCATTTACATACTAACTCTCAAACAGACTTTCCTTTATTTGCCACTATAGTTTGCTTGATCTCTTGCTTGAGCCCAGGATAACATCTGTAAAAATACCATGAAGTACCCTACTTGTGCCTGTGGATTGAGTTTAGGGGCTTAGGATCAAGCAGGTTTGATTTTACCTTCTGGAGTCTCTGAATTTTCATGACTTCCAACATGCATCATTATTCAGAGGTAATTCGGAACTACAGCAACTTCACTGACACACTGCCAGCTAAAGGCATTATGGAGGCACATTGCCTTTTTCCTGAGAGGAAGGAGAGTGACCTGAAATAACTATCACAAATTAGTAGCTATCTACTGCCATTGCTTGAGGTTCACTCTCAAGAAGATTAACCCGGGCATAACTACACAAGAATGGCACTTACATTTGTCTTAAATACTCTAGTTCATGTGGCTTAAGGCTAAAGGTTTTGGAGTCTGAGATCTGTCACATCTTCAGAGTGAAACCTTAGAAAATCTTTTATTTTTATTATAATTTTCTTTTCACACGTGGAATATATGTATTTCAATAAATTTTCATGAAGTAAAGATGGAAGGAAAAGAAAAATGTAAGCCTTTAGCACATCTCTCCACACTGACCATAAGCAGCTCTCACTGTCACAATAAGCAAAGTTCAGACTCATGCTTAAGCTTTCAAAGGTCAAAAGATAGACTGAAGCACTGATGTCCAATGTGGTATCTTGCAGAACTATCAATGATACTGTCTTTAATGCCTGTACAAATTCAAACGCAGAAATTTATTCCATTGTGTAGTAACTCAGAGACACTTATAAAATCTATTATTAACAAAAGACATTAACCTAAAGCTTTTCATGGCTATTCCTAGTCCCAAATCAAGTGGGATTCTCAATAGCATATTGAGAAGATACAATACAGTACATGTCTCCAGAGATTGCCCCTGATCAGCATCACTTTTGCAAGTGTTAGAAATGCAAATTCTTAGTCTCAGGGTTACTATGTACTTGAGCCAACACTTGATGATGGTGTAGAACCAGCTTGTCTGAATGTGAGAATTCTCCCATAGAGTCCAGAGCCTTCCAACAATGAGAATGATAGCCCTTTTGGAAAAACTGCTCTGATGATCTGTATAAGACAAAATTGAAATCAATTTCTTAAATCAGATTCTGGATATCAATGGGATAGCAGGTTTTTCTAGCGTATTTCAGCAAGTCTAATGTTCAGTATAGGAAGGATTTTCTTTGCCTAGTCTGTCCAACATTATCAAATGAACTGGAAACATAAGTCTCAGCAATCTCAACTGTGTCACCCTAATTCTAATCAGATTCCTCTAGAAAACAAGATTGACTGATGGAGTGCATAGAAACATAAACTTGGCTTGGCTTCTAAGGACTAGTGATCATCAAGGAAGGTTCCTGTGATAAAATTTAGGCTAAATGTTTCCCAAAAAGACAATCAAAATTTTTGTGACTCAGCCTGTGGAATGATGTTCTGAACGAAAATGAACCTGAGCAATTAGTGGATCATTTGGTAAGAATTTTTGTTGACATATGTCTTGCCTTGTCACTATAATATCAATTGACTATACATACCTACTTATACTTTAAAGGGTACTCATAACTGCATTCTGCTTTCATCATTTGATGGGAGAATATGTTGAGACTTTTGAAAGAAAATTACATATTGACATTGCCGAAAATTCCTCACTTTTTCTCCTGAATTATACATAGCATGTTCTACTGGACATAATATTTTTTATGATTTGTTCTTATATGTGAAAATGGGGCAAATATTAAAAATCAAGTTTGCAAGGAAAAATTATGATACTAATATTTTATAATTAATATAAATAAATTGTGTTAGATAAATTCATATATAAGTAATTACAAATTTGGAAAGTAAATAAGTATCTGTTTTAGAAGAATACATGGAACAGGAAATTATTAAGCATTTTTCAAATGTTTGAAGTGACTAATTCAGAAACTACAGTGCCTTTTTATTTATAATTTAAGAAAATATATAAATATATTTCATGCATATTAAAATAAGAATTTAAAAACTGTTCCATGCAGAATTTCAATTCTGTAGGCCAGGGCTGTTTAAAGGCTGTAGTCTTCCAAGACTGAAGATTGGCCATAGATCCACTCCTGCATTTGTGTGCAATCACTCAAATATTGGTTTTGATCAGAATGTCCTTGAATACTTGATGTTTGGTAGCACTATAAATTTCATGAACACTATGTTATTTTTTTTAGAAAAATGTCAGTTTTAAATAGGGCAATATTCAGTCTGTATAAATGACTGCTAGTTAGTCTTGAGTATAACCGACATAAAATCATTCATATAGACACTATGCTTACATGATCAAAGCTTGTTCTTATTGGATCATACTTTTCTCAGAGTCACACATTGCAATCATTATTTTACAGAGATTTCTTGCCTTCAAATAGATTAACCTTTGGTCAGACATTGCAACCAAGTTAATATGACTTGAGGTGATTTGAGACTATGTTTTCAACCAGCTATCCTACTTTGTACTCAGTTTGTTTAATTTTAACATATCTTTAATAGAAACATGTCTATTCCAATCTCCCTTCACAGTGAGATTACTGCATCTCTTCCTTGAGTTCTCCTTGTTATTTAGTTTCTCTGGATCAGTGGATATGGGGGGGGTATCTGGATTAAGGGGTATGATGGGGAAAGGACAGGTCAGGAAGAGGAAGGATGGAGGAAGAGAGTACTGGGAGAGACAACTGAAATCAAGGTCATATTTAGGATGAGCTAGAAACCTAGAGCAATGGAAAATCCCAGGAATCTATGAGGATGCATCCAAGCAACAGGTGATACTTAGCTTGAACTGGTCATCTCCTTTAACCAAACAAGACTTCCAGGGAAGGGATTGGGATACCAACCAAGCCACAAATTCTTTGACCTTGAATTTTCCCTGCCTACAAGATGTATACTAATAAAGATGGTAATAAAATTGTGAAAGTGACTAAGTAATGACTGGTGTAGTCTGAGACCCATACCATGAGAGGGAGTTCACCTCTGACACTCCCTGGAGGGGCAGAACCCAGAAGCTGAATAGCCCAGAAACCTAAGATAGAACCAAACATGACTGGCAAAAAAAAAAGTCATTGACATGATTACTAATAATATTCTGCTATACTCATAGGTCGTTCTGTAGCCCACTTGTCAATAAGAGACTTCCTACAGGAACTGATAGAAACAGGTGCAGAGACTCAAGGTCAAACATTAGGAGGAGCTCTGAAATCCTGCTGAAGAGATGGAAGAAGGATTGTAGGAGCCAGAGGGGTTTAGGGCACCAAAAGAAAACTCACAGAACCAACTAACCTGGGCACATAGGATCTCTCAGAGACTGAACTGATAATAAGGGAATCTGCAGGGAACTGACTTAGTCACTCTGCATATATGTTACAGATGTATATTTTGTTCCTCTTGTGGGCTGTCTCTAACTCTGTTGCCTACTTTTGGCACCCATTTCCTCCTACTGGGTTGCCTCATCCAGCCTTAATGCAAGAACTGCCTAGTCTCACTGTGACTTAATATACCATGGCTGTCTGATATTCATGGGGAGTCCACCCTTTTCAGAAGAGAAACAGGAGAAGTGGATGAGGTGGGGAGGGGAGTAAATTGGCTGGTTGGAAGGAAAAGAAGGAGGAAAAATATTGGTTGGGATGTAAAAACAAAAAAAAATAAATTAAAACAGGAAAAAGGGAAACATGTAACCAACTGCTGCTGGTATCTTAAAGGCTATTGGCTGAAGGAGCTGAAGGAGCTCCTGCAGCACCCAACTGTGGGGATTTGAATGAGAATGCCTCTGAAAGGCTCAAATGATTACATATTTGATTCTCAATTGATGAAACTCAGTTGGTGAAACTTTTTGGAAAATATTAGGTGGTGTGACCTTTTTGGAGAAGGCATGTCACTAGGGGTGGGCTTTGAATCTTCAAAGGATGCAAATGATCCCCAGTGTCTCTTCTTGCCTTAATGTTGCATACAATGACATAGCACTCAGCTCCTGCTTCAACACTGTGCCTGCCATGCCTGTTGCCATGAGTCTTTAGTAGAGGTGCTCCTAGGTTGTTTCCAGGTTCTGGCTATGAAAAATAAATGTTATTGTAATTCATTATTCCAATAGCGAGCTAGCTTTGGAATAATAAATTACAGTTTTTCTACACATTGACACATCTAACCACTGTCACTTTTATGATAACATTAACTTTGCTTCCTTGTCACTCAAGTCTTCTTGCCTAATTTACCCAATTCATGGGCTCCAGGGAAGTCAGGATCATTTCATTATATCATACAATAAAACTCCAAATGCTTTTCCAGAAATAAATATTTGATCCTTTATGGACCAACAAATCCTTGTTTGTAGGGTGAAGATAATAGAAAATTCAATAAGCATTCTTCAGAGCATATAAATGAAATGTCCCACATATTCTAAGGATACAGTCTTTGTATACCTATTGCCTTGATTCTGATCCCATAAACAATAATTACTACTTGTGTTAATTTGGGTGTGCTTCTTACCTTCTCTATGTCTGTTTTTCTATCTATACTGTGAAATAATAATACTTATCCTTGTGGTGTTTCAATTGTTGTTAAGTACTTAGTGCCAGACTGCTGTGGGAGTTCTTTCTGCCCCTTTAGCCAATAGCCTTTAAGGTACCAGTCCACTGGGGCGTGGTTTCATTTATTTTAAAAATTCCGGCAGCCCTCTGTGTGCTCTCTTGCTTCTGGCTCCCATTCTGACTGTTAGACTCCCTGTTTCCTGTTTGCAACAAGAGGACTATGGTTTGGGACATTGATCTGTAAGTTTTTTCCCCTCCAATAAATAACCCTTTTTAACCAAACTGGTGTAGGATTGTTTTGCAACATT
>JAQHUG010000259.1:258534-287278 GCA_028555095.1 Dicrostonyx torquatus | reverse complement strand
GACAGAGGGGAGGGCCTTGGGCTTTCCACAGGGCAGGGTATCCTGCCCCATCTCAAGGAAGCAGGGGGAGGGCAGTGGGGTAGTGGGGGAGCGGGGGGGCCTGGGACAAGGGGAGTAAATGTAAATTTTTCTTTTAACAATAAAAAAAATATGGAGGGAAAAAACTTAACCTGTGGAAAAAAACACACCTATATTTTCTGTAAGTTTTTGAAACTGAAGTAGTTTACTTTTATATGCCTGAGCATTCCTTTTTTTTTTTAAATTAGTAAGCCATGAACTTGGGAATTATTTTTCTAGTCATGTTCTTCTAACTCCTACATTTTCTTTCCTTCCTTCCTCCTGTCCTTTTCTTCCTCCATCCTTCCTTTCTTTCTTCTCTCTTTCTTTCTTCCTTGTTCCCTTCCTCTTTTTCTTCTCTCTCTCCCTTTCTTTCTTCTTTCATTCTTTCCTTCCTCATTACTTTCTTCTCTCTTTTTCTTCCTTTTTTCTCTCTTCCTTCCTTCCTTCATTCCATCCTTCCTTTTCTTTTTCAAAACTGAGATTTGAAAATTGGAGACATACATTTACAAGAATCAGTGTGCTTTCTTCTACACATTTTTCATTAAATAAGGATCTGAACAATAAGTATCGAAAATTAGTATTTTATCCAGAAGGTTTTTTCAGGGGGAGGGTCCTCCTTAGTGTGGGCATAATGATTTAAAAATTACTAGGATGCTACTTATGTAAGTCACATTTTTATAGTAACATAAGGTGAATATAATGATGGGTATTTTCTCTAGTTTCTAACTATTATGCCAACAGTCCTTCACCACATGCTACAAAAGATTTTGTCATTTAAAATCAAAGATACAGAAAAAAGCACATTGTATCTTTTTTCTCTTGGTTTAATCTCAAAGTAAAATTGTTTCCAAGAGCATTTCATTTTCTCTCTTACTGCAATAGCTTCATATGCTTGTCCCTTGATATAGCATTTCTGACCAATGCTTCCTTCAATTTGGATTAACTAGAAAAATTTTTTCCTGAAATACATAATGCTGGAAAAGCTTGAGCAGAATCATGTGAGTCTAGTATGCATTTTATAATTCATTCCAACCCTCAGTTTCTATTATATCTACGGTTCATAAATTTTCTAATGGATTCTAGTAATTTCTTCTCTTGGTATTCATGTCAATACTAACAGATTTTAATTCTATACTTATATCATAGAACATAATAAATAGTAAGATCAGATAAAAAAGACAATTATGATACCTTTATTAAATCTTTTTTTATGAGAAAACACACAGTTTAGAAGTCAAATGAAAGACTCATGTGAATTCTGCATCCAGTCACAGGAATATGCTTGGAAGTTGATCTAGTAGTAATGTAGCTACAGCCTAGACTAGGTTCATGTGTACAACCTCACAGAGATCCTAATTCAGAAGCACAAACAAAACCTCTTTTTGGATAAGGAATGACAAAAGTTATTTTTATTATTTTCTTTCTTCATTGAGAGTAATACATTTCAAGGTTGCCATTTGCATGACAGTAAACTTTCTTCAGGAATTATCTTGAATGAACTCTAAAACTAGAGAGAATTATTATGCATTCTATTATACTTGTTACATAGTAACAAAATCAGCAGAGAAAAAGAATATATATTGTTCATAGATTCAGCTGGACAATGGCTGAGCATTTAAGCTTATTTGACTAGGGTAGCTAGTCCATGTAGAGGAAGTTTTTTTGTCAATTAATTTAGGATGGCTTTTGGCTTCACTGACTAGCCTGGTAGGCTCTAGCCAAATGTCTTTCAAAATGATTCACAATAACAATGAAATGATATTGTGACTTAAATCACTGAATAAATTTTAGAGTAATTTTGCTATGAAATGATGGATAATGAATACAACATAACTAGAACATTCGCATATACACACATAAATGATTTTGATATTATAATCGTGTATGTTTTTCTTAAAATAAATGGTAGCTATTACCAGATACAAATGTATCAATGGTATACATTTTGCTCTTTCCTAAGTCCAATTCAGAGACAGTGGTTCTGCTAACTTTCTTTCCCTCACAGGTAAATTTTGGACCCAGGCATCTTTTGTAAGGAATACCACTACTTAAATTGATTCACATCAGCTATATATGAACAGGAGTTAACAAATAAAAAAAGCAGATCTAGTCTTAAACTATTCTGAATAATAAATAGTACACATTTGTAAAATTTTAAGTACATTGCCTTAACCAAAGTGTAAAGGTATCCAGTGGGTGCAAAATCTTTGTATCCAGGATGAGGACATGTTGTTTTAAATGGATGGCATTGTGTAAGTAGAGTAAGAGTCGTACATATTTCCAAGAGTCAGCTATCTTCAAAGAGAAATTTTGGACCATTAATTATTAGATGTATAATGTTATGGATTATTGACAAACTCAAGATACCTTTTTATTACTTTGTTCTATTATTTTAATGTTTCTTCAGAAACTACCTTGAATAAATTCCAAAGTTAGAGCAGAAGGATACTAGGGGTTGGGGGAAAAGAGGAGTAAGGAGAAAGTGGTAGTACATGAGACTGAATACTATTCAAATGAATGACACAATTTAAAGAAACTATATTTATGAAACCTACCAGTATGGGCAATAAATATAAGAATGAAAAAGTATAGTGTACCAATTATTTTTTGCTCTGTATTAAATAGCCACAAACCATCAAAGTTACACAATAGTAAACATGAGTTGTTCATATGCTTAGCTGGATTTTGACTAAACATTTATGCATATTTGGCTAGTCTCTGAATGATTCCATTAGTCAAAGTAAGCTAGAGTACTATAAAAGGATATCATAATGAATGGACACAGACAGAGATGAGCATTAATACATTAACATTTACATATGTGACACATATGTAAAATATGTAGTAACCAGATTTTTGATTATTAATATGAATGACTAAACTACTTACCAAATTTATAATCTAGTGGACAATGTAATTAATAGTTCAGTAGTTGCCATATAATTTATTATACTTTCCCTATATTAGGGAAAAACAAGGAAACATAGCAATCTGGACATAACTCCTTATGTAAACGAAGATGCACACATACAAATGTGTGTGCTGGTCCAGTTCCTATTAAGATGAGAGGAAAACTTTTGGGAGCTGTTTCTTTCCTTCTCATATGTTGGTTTTAGGGACCAAAGTCAGGTTATCAGGCTTGGTGGGCTTTACCACCTGGGGCATATTTCTGACCCTATGCAATCTTTATTTATATTTTGCTTATATTTTACATATGCAATATGTTACATACTTGAATGTTAACTATACAAGTTTATAGAAAAAATGTAAAGATCTCAATGAGTAACCAGAATAAAGAAATCAGAGTATGACAGTGTAGTTATAAAATTGATGATGCTATTTATGTAATTTCTACTTTATCAATAATAAATTAGAAAAACATAGCTATGAGAAAAAGATAAAGTTATGGCTAACAGTTTTAAAGATATCTAAAAGCATTCTATCGTATGTTATACATAAGGAACTGGTTTATTCACAGATTATTCTTTGAAGATAATAGCCAAAGCAATTTGATAAGAAAAATGAACTAGGCTTGTAGAAAATGTTTCTAGTGAAAAGGGTTATTTTTCCTGTAGGACAGCATATAACATAAAAAAGTGGACAAATTAATTTTTCATAGAATATATTACTCTGTTTAACTCACACTCACTTACTTCTGTAAATTGTGTAAGTAAACCAAGAAGTGAGAGAATAGAAAATCTATTGCATGATGACAGTAACTACAGAATATGAGTTGATAAGAATTTATCAGTTGTATTTTCTTTTATATAAAATAATAAAAATAATTTTACAAATATTTTGTTTTATCTTGGAATTGTCAGGAAATATTACCTGGAAATTACACAATGAATAAGCTTTATGTTATCATAATATTAGAAAAAGTTGACACAGGAACATGCACTGAAAAACCACTGGGATGAAAGACTGAAGGTTGCAGTTGATGGAGATCACAGTGAAATCAAATAATGATTTTCTTTTAAAAAACAGTTTACTGGTCATTATTCTGTAGGAATAATCTATATTAGGCAATTGTAATCCTGAGATGTTTGGTAGCATTAAGTAGTATGCTTGAATTATAATCAATGTTGCTGGTTCTCTGCAATTATTGATATTTCTTGATCCAACCAACAGCATGCTTATTAAGGGATTTGGAATAAATTCCAGTTTCTCAGCCATGTTCCTAGTTTTCAGAGATGTTCTCTTTGAAATCATGTGAAGGACTGAAAATATGAGTTATGTCCATTTACATAGATATATATATCCAGATATTCTTTATTTATTGGAATGAATGTGCGATTATCTGGTGGTTTAATTTGAATATTATGTCTGTTTTCTGGTGCAATGGAACTAGTACCTGTGCAGACAGTGACAGAATGTTGTACTACTTTGGTTTCTATTGTTGCGATAATTACAATTACCAAAAGAGGCATGGTCAGGAAACAGTATATTTGGCTTATATGTCTCAATCATAGTCTATCATTGAGGAAAGTTGGAGTAGGAACCTGGAGGCAGGAACTGAAGCAGAAAACATGGAGGAGTGCTGCTTACTAGCTTGTTTCCAAAGGCTTTTTCAGCCTGCTTTTTCAAACAGTCTAGTACCACCCACAGTGGGCAGGGTCCTACCACAACATCAATCATTAATCAAGAAATTGTCTCCACAAACATGCATACAGGCAATCTGATACAGGCATTTTTTCAATTGAAGTTCCTCTTCCCATATTATTCTAGCTTGTACAAATAAAGATGACCAAAATAAATGAAAATTGTGACCAATGCAAGCATGTGTATGTACCTATTTCTAACCATCTCAGTTTACATTTGAATTTTCTTTTATAACCTCCATAGAGACTTATACTCCATTTTTTTTTTACCAATTAGTTGTCTGAACACTGTTTCAGTCAGTTGTACTTTCAGACATGAATGTATTCTGGCTCAGTGAGCCCAATATATCATTATCTAAAGTTCTATTTCTATATATATACATGCATGTTCAAGTTATTTGATAAAATGATCAAAGCTGTTGTTGTTTATTGTTTTTCGATAAAATTTCCTATGTACCAGGATCCCCCAAACTATGTATCTGAGGATGTCATTGTTCTGATCCTCTTAGCTCTATCTTCTTGTTACTGAACTTAACAAATAGCAACTCTTCCAGTTCATGTGTTGTTAGGGTTTGAACCCTAGGCTTTGTACTCAAACAAATTAAGTACATCCTCAACCACAAAGATTATTCTGCTTAAACTGGAGTTATCTTGTTCTTAGTTTTCCCCATTCTTTCATTAGGGAGCTATCAATATCCAACAAATTTATTTCTCTGTTTCACCTCATGCATGGAATTATGTTGATGTACTGGTTCAAGCATAGAAAAAAATCATACCACTAATCTAACATTAGTAAACAGAAAAAAATACAATTCATTTTATATTTGTAGTGTATAGATTATTCAAGGTAAAGGTTTCTTATCTCTAGTTGTAAATAATTTCATCTATGCTCTGTGTATCAAATATAAAGCAAGAGAGATAGCCCCATAAAATAACCAAAATATATACATATAAAACATGCAAGAACTTTAATTATACCCATTTGATAGTTCTTATTTTGAAGGTAGCAACACTTTCATTTGCTTTTTAATGTCTTTCTCAAGCGCTTCCACAAGTTTGATCATATGATGTCCCAGTCATGTTTCAGAATTATTTGTCACATGATAGTATATTTATCTATTTGTCCCATCCGTACTCTGAATCATAGTATTGAAATTGATGACACTGTCTATCTTCTCTAAAGAAATGGGAAAAAGGTGTAATGGTCAATCATTTATTTCAGGTGGGTTAGACTTTCTTGTGATCTTGATATTCACCAGTAAATTAGAGTTTAAATAAGTGTCCAATATCATGGGCAGAAGTAGCAAAGTACTAGTGAATTTAGAAATATGGAATATATGAACATTAAATAATTACATAAAGATTTTTGTCTGCCTGTAGTATGTGTGTGTTTCCCCTCTAAACTCATAAAGTAATGATTGAAAACTTTAACAACTGGCAATTGTATCACCAAAGTTTCTACCAAAGATATTTATCACAATCTAGGAGTCTCTTTGTGAAGATCAATAACTATTATTCCCATGATAAAGAAGATTTTTTTGATTTTGCTTGTATGCTTGTGTGTGAGATGGAGAGGCAGAGAAAAAGACAGAGCTGAATGTTCATGTAGGCCTGTGGAAGTGCACACAGTATTTAGTGTTTGATACTGTAGAGGCAATAGGTTGATGTTGTTAACCTTAATTACTCTCCACCTTAGAGTTTTGAGACATATTATCAGTGAATATAGAGCTTACTTTTTGACTAGATTGGCTGACCATTTAAGAGCTGAGATTACCCCTTTCTCCATGCCCCTCTGCCAATACTGGTATAGAAAGTCACTTTCAAATATGTCTCTTATGTGGATGCTAGGAATCTAAACTCAGGTCTTCATACTTGTTTGGTGATTTCTTTACTAAGAAATTTCCCAAGCCTCTATTTCTTTTAAGAAT
The DNA here is from genome assembly GCA_028555095.1 of Dicrostonyx torquatus. Lineage (NCBI taxonomy): Eukaryota > Metazoa > Chordata > Mammalia > Rodentia > Cricetidae > Dicrostonyx > Dicrostonyx torquatus. Next base: position 280,689 of record JAQHUG010000259.1, on the reverse strand, counting down.
TTAACAGTGTTTCCTGTAGGAACATTTAATGTATGAAAGCTGTCATTAAGTTTGTAAGAAATTGTCATACAAACTTTTAAAGTAGAGAAAAATGCTTTTCAGTAGCCCTTGGCCTGTGTAATATATGTTTCTCTGACAATGATGTTGACCTCCAGCAGTCTAATAGACTGTATAAAAATACCATATTTCTTCAAAGAAATCAGTGATTTGAACTGTCTAAAATCTCAGAGAGGTCTGCACAGTATTGGGGGAGAATCAATCAGATTGTAGGCAAAAGGTAGTAGAGTCACAGTAGATTGCTGTCTATATGTAAGGCTTTGTTCATCAGTTGTTTCCAATAACATAAATCCTTATACTGTAAAGCCATGGAATTGAGATGATTACTATTTGTCTGTTCAAAATTATATGTAGACAGAAATTTCTGTCCCATCTGGTCCTGTAGCCATCCAGTCCCAAAGAAACAAATAGAGGCATATATTAATTACAAACTGTTTGGTCTATTAGCTGAGGCTTATTATTAACTAGCTCTTACAACTTAAATTAACCCATAATTCTTATCTATATTCAGCCTTGTGACTTAGTACCTTGTCTCAGTAAGGCATTCTCATCTTGCTTCCTCTGCGTCTTGCTGCTGATGGTGTTTCTGCCTTTCCTCTTTACAGAATTCGTATAGTCTGGTGGCTCTGCCTATATTTCCTGCCTGGCTACTGACCAATGAGCGTTTTATTAAAACTTACAAGTGACAAGTCTTTACAGTATACAAAGGAATTTTCCCACAGCATTTCCCCCTTTTACTTGTAAAAACAAGACCCAAATCGAATCTCTTATTTTAGCTGTTTTCCTTATTATCCATAACAACTAGTAACCAACACATTAAACAAAGACAAATATCCATAAGCCAATTTTGGGGGGAATATGGGCATAGTTTTCTAGGCAACTTCCTGCTGACTGGGGGTGTTGGTAATCTTATGGGGACCCACCAAAAATTTAGAATGATGATCAAGTCCTGACTGGACTATTCTGTAAGACTTGGTCATCTCAGTCAGCAATTTTCAAGCTGTTCTGGATACAGAACTCTGAAGAAACTGTAATAGATGTGCTCTGAAACATTGGATCATCTGGGTTGTCCATTTCTATTGGAAAATTTTCAGGGGGTCTTCCTTGATCAAACCGTATTTTCTAACCAAGAATTAACCCATAGCCTTTTATTTACACTGGAAACACAAGCAAAACCTCTTCTCCAAAGTAAAATATCTTTTGACTTATATTTTGAAGTCAAGGTTTTTTCAAAATATAGAGATTGGATATATCCAGCAGCATTTATATTCAAATATCTTTCAGCAAGTGTTGCTCCTTCCTTAGCAGTCAAACAATTAAAGACAACACAATAAAATACAGTATCCAGGCTCTCTGTATATGCTCCATCTATATGTGGCTTTTTTCTTACTCTATTTCTTTAATTTTTATTTTTTTAATTCTTAGTTTTTTTTGAAACAGGGTTTCTCTGTGTATCTTTGGTTGCCCTGGTATTCACTCTGTAGAACAGGCTAGCCTCAAACTTTCAGAGATCTGCCTGCCTCTGTCTCCCAAGTACTGTGGTTTACAGGTGTATACCATCATGACCTGCTACTCTATTTCTTTTTGTAAGGACTTTTTCTTTTTATCCTAAATCTCCCAAGACTATGTATATTTTTAACACACAGTAAACCATTTAGAGGTGTATTCTGTCTCAATTTTTCTTTACTGCTTTTCTATATCTTTTTTCTGAGCATGTGTGTCTTAAATCTGCTAAGATTCATGCCTAGGATTAAAGCTGTCACTTTGGCAGCTGGCTTCAGCCCATTCCTTAGTTTTCTGTAAGTCTATATTCATGGCAGAGGTACTGGCAGGAGCAATGTTTATTGTCACAACCCTGTGGAGTTTCAAGATACCTACCAGCACCAAGAATAATGCCACCAGTTGCTCATAAACACCATTTAAGTATGTGGTGGCAGGGCCTCTTAAAATAGCTGCAAGGTTTTGCCACTGAAGTTGAGTCAGGAAGCCTCTTTTAAAGGAGTCATACCTCTGCTTGGAGAATGGATGTTTACCAAGAAACTGTGCTTGCCTCTGTTATTTTCTGTCTATTTAGTATCCTAGTTTTAAAAGCTTTCTCGGGCTTTTTGTGGAAAATTTTGTCAAATGTTTAGATGTCATTTGTAAACAGACAATTCTGTTCCATCTGGTCTGCAGCTGGTCAGTTCCAAAGAAACACATAGAGGCTTACGTTAATTATAAACTGTTTGGGCTATTATCTCAGGCTTATTATTAACTAGTTCTTACAACTAAATTAACCTATAATTCTTATCTATATTTAGACATGTGGCTTGGTACCATTTCTCAGTAAGGCATTCTTATTTTGCTTCCTCTGTATCTGACTGCTGACTGTATCTCTGCCTTTCCTCTTCCCAGAGTTCTCCTAGTTTGATAGCCCCACCTATATTCCCTGCCTGTATATTGGCCAATCAGCTTTTTATAAAACCAATATGAGTGACAAATCTTTAAGGTGTATAAAAGCATTATCCCAGAGTATTTATATACTATGTGCATAGTGACAAAAGTGTTCTATTCATAGTGAGTTTTTATGTAAAGTTTGTATCCTTGTGTTTTGTGACTAAAAATTCTACTAGACAATGTTAAAGCCATATAAAAATGAAATTCTATAACCAACCGAGAAAATCATGACATTATACAATAACGAGTCTAAAATCTATCAATCAGACTTGTAAGTTGTTCAACTAGTCTTTCTAGTAAAACTTCAGGAAACTACATAATCCCTATAACAAATGTCCAAGACATGACTAATAACTGAAAGTTTCTACATTTATTTAAGTTTCTATTTAAGAACTAAATGGATAAGGCAAAATATGTAGTCCTAATCAATAATTAAGGACACCCTTCTAGACAGCCTATCTACAGCTTCCCAATGCCAATTAAGGGCTATACCTAATGATATTCTTTGATTCCACTACTTATTTGAATTTAGATTCTCAGGATTTTACTTAAAGAAAAACATTTGAGTGCCATTTCTTGACTTTTTGTGCTGGAGAAACCTCTAAGTTCTCTTTAATCCTTTTTTTGGGGGGCGGTGGTGGTCACTATTTCCAAAGCCTTCTCAAGCACAAGGTTTACTGGGATCTGAATATCCACGCATTCTCATAGGCATTGTGGAAAATATCTTGAATTATTATGAGGAATCACTACAGCCCATCTTCTACAAGATTATTATGTTAAAAGAATATGTTTTTAGACATCCATTAGAGTGTTTTTATGGCCAATACACAGAACCATATTGTATTGTGGACAGTGAATTTTAAGTACAACCATCAAAAATAAGTTATTTTTTAGAATTAAAGACCTGTCTCGAAACAAGAATATTTAGTAACAGATCACTAACTTTTAGACAAAAATTCTAATCATAGCCTTGAAAAGAAAAATCAAATATCACACTTCACTTGAATTTAGGTTTCTTTTTCCAGACCAGCAAAACTTGACCTCAATACATTAGAATTGGTGGAATCTTTGCTATGTTACAGCTTGGAAACTGATTGTTTTTCTTTGAGAAAAAATAAAGCATTAGAACCAATCTACTACCTACAAGGAAAATCTCCTTATTATAATTTTCAATAAGAAAGCCATGCTTGGGAGTGAAATTTCAATTAGAGTTTAAGATAAAACAAAATCATCCCAAACTCATTAAGATAGTGATGAGCTATGGATTGAAAAGAGTTCCATTTTCACTCTTAGCATATAATGATAAAAAAGGGATTTAGGAATTAATGGGTCTTTTGAAATGTTGCTTTGTCATAAGAAAAATGAATACTGAGAACTAGAAAGAGGTATTCACCTTTGGAGCACTTATTGCTCTTACAGGGGACACAAATTTGATTTCTAGAACCTACATTAAATGGCTAATATACACCTCTAACATTTGCTCCATGTATACTGAGGCCTTTGGCCCCATTGGGTGCCTACAATCATGTGCCCATACTCACACACAGATATGCACATAACAAACCATAAAATCTTTAAAAAAGAAAATGTCAAGATTCTGTAAAATTTATTTTTCTTTCTCAAAATTTCTCTGTAATGAACTAGAGAATTCATGAAGTAAATGTTCAAATACATCTCTTACCCCCATCCAAATTTATAGCTAATAAGGACAAATAATATATATGTCATCCATAACTAAAACAAGTGAAGATTCAGATTAGGTACTGATAACATGCATCCCCTCAAAACAACACAATTTGATTTGGTGTAGCTGAGGATCCTGGTAGTTGACACAGAATTGTATTGAACAAACTTAGCAGAATATTTTTTTCTAAAGGACCCTATCTTCAGTATTAAAGGCCCAAGGCTGTTTGTCATTTAGGACTTCTTTACCAATCACACAAAAATGAAAACTCCATAGCAGGTGAAAAATACAAGTCTCACCAGAATGAGTTTCTGAAGTCTAGAAGCAAAAGTAGTTTTCACCAAAACTCGGAGATAAATTCCTTTTCAGAGTTATAGCTAATACTAGAAATTATATATCCAGGTAATAGCTAAAATTAGAGCAGCAGAGAAATGAAGTGTTGATGGAATTGCAAGCAACCAGATATCATACATGCTGTGCGAGGGCATATAAATGGTATAATAGCTATTTCATGTAAGTGAATGCTCTAGAACTTATCAATGCCTCAATAATACACATTTATCCAAGAGAAGTAAATACGTCTACTCATTAAGACAAAGCTGTAAACAGCCCAGGTGGCAATTTAAAAAAAAAATTGAAGAAACCTTTGTATGGTCAGGTAACAGGATACTATTCAACAGTTAAAAGGAACAAATTACTGAAACATTCATTCTAATCTGCATTACTTGCAAATGTTCTTGTAATGAGTTGTTGGTCTAGTTCAACACCTCTGACTTCTGGTACACTGTCAACACTGAACACTCAACAAAACTACTCCCAGATACCTGATTATCCCTGCCATTTCCCACAGTCTTGGCGATTCCAGGCCATAGTTTCTCAGGACCAGTTCCTTTAGGCAGGTGATAGATTGGGTTGATGCTGGGTTAGGCCAGACTGGAATGCTTGGGCTATCTTGCTTAGGTTAGGTGCAGAGCCAGTTCATCTATACCCATACCATCCACGTTGCTCTCATGATGAAGGTGAAGTGTTGGGCCATCTCGACTGAATGTGGGTCCGGCTCTCCTGTGAAGGGCAGGACCAGCTCTGCAAGGGCCAGTATAGGGTAGTGCCAGCTCAGCACCTCCTTTGGATTCCAGCAATCATGGTTCCTGGATCCTTTACAAAAGACAGTTTTTGTTGGTTTGTTGGTTTGTCTCTGTGTAGCCCTGGCTGTTCTGGAACTCACTTTGAAAGCCAGTTTGGGCTTGAACTCACAGAGATTCACCTGCCTCTGCCCCCTGAGTACTGGGATTAGAGGTGTGTGCCACCACTGTCCCAGGTACCATAAAAAATCATTTTCAGTGGTTTGTGGGTTTTTGTATCAGTTTTTGAACTATCTACAGATTATAAGAAAATTAATATAACAATATAAATATTTAGATGACATTTGTAGTAACTGCAATAGATTCATTTATTTTGATTTTTCAATTCATTTGAATTTTCATCCTTTTCTTTTCTCCCTCCAATCCCTCCTATGTATCCCCTCCTTCCTCCCTTTCAAACTTATGTCAATTTATTTTAGTGGAAGAAGGAATGAAAACAATACTAGCAGATTGCAGAAAGAATGATTTTAGGTAATGCTTCATATTTTATTCATGATATAACAGAGAAAGGCAGTCTGTAGCTGTGTTTGACAGGGGGAAATATGTAATCTTATTATCAAGATACAGTTGGAAAATAGAGACCATCATATGGAAGAATAAAAAAAAATCACTCACTTCAAGGGGTACTAGGAAGTATACCTTGAATTATTTCCCCATTAATTATAATAGCCGGGTGGTGGTGGTGCACGCCTTTAGTCCCAGCACTCAGGAGGCAGAGGCAGGTGGATCTTTGTGAGTTTGAGACCAGCATGGTCTACAAGAGCTAGGTCCAGCACAGGCTCCAAAGCCACAGAGAAACCCTGTCTCAAAAAACAAAACAAAAAATTTATAATAAACATTAATTGTGATCAACTGTAATTTTAGTCTCCTTTTATCTTAAGATTAGGTTTTAAGACAAAATATAGTTGAAAATGATTTTCCAACCCCCACCTAGATAAAATACATTTCTCACCATTTTTGTATGCTTCTTTGCAGTTGTTATTACTGAATACTGCATATTCTTTGTATCATTCACAATGTGTTAGGATTTTAACAATAGTTAACGTAAGGATATTTTTAAATCCAACATTAATGACTTTTAAATAGTAGGGTCACTTATAAAATATTGGCTAAACTTTTCTAATATAATGTAAAATATTAGAAAACTGCTACATTTCCTGACTAAGAAAAGGATGGATGGGATTTTCTAGTCCAGTAGTATTTGTATGGACAGCGTGAAAACATTTGGGGTACAATTTCATTTATCAAAACCTCTTAAGCATCTTACTCCTTATTGCTCACTCACTAATGAGATTAGAAAAGAAAGAGTAACTATCTTCTGCCATCCTTAAAACCAACAAGGTTTTCCCACTTAGCTTTACAGTGAGAGACATGTGGGATTCAGAATAGAACAAAATAAATAGTGAAGATTATTTAGTACTCTACTGATCTAGTAGTTATTTGAAAGACAGAACTTTGGCAAATATAAACCCTTCCTATCAGTTGCAAAATTTGACCAAAAATAGATTCAACTCAGAACATTCAACCAGTCAAGGCAAGTCAATTTAAATAACCATTTAATTGTTGTACATTTTAGTTTTAATTTTAGGAAAGGTCTTCAAAAACAGGCATATGGGTTATATATTTGCTCTGCTTTTAACTCAAATTTATATATTTTTCTTTTCTTCTTCTTCCTTTTGTTTTTTTTCAGACAGGGTCTCTTTATGTTCTGGTACTGTTTATAACTTTTGGCTGTCCTGGAACCTGCTATGTAGATCAACCTGGCCTCAAAATCACAGAGATCTTCTTGTTTTTGTTTGGGCTTGAATTAAAATTGTGCACCATCACACCTAGCTTAATAGTCTTTATAAATGAAAAAAATTTGCTCAATCATGAGAATTTCAACTTGTGAAATTTTGTTAACGTCATGCTGAATATATATATAATATAATATAATATAATATAATATAATATAATATAATATAATATAATATAATATAAATGTTGTGCTATTGTATGTCTCTTATATCTTTATTTTTTCTTTCGTTTTGTGTTTGTGTCTTTTAAGACAGAGTCTCACACTGTAACCTAGACTAGCCTAGAATTCACAGTGTAGCCTAAGATAGAATCAAATACAATTCATTCACTATCCTTGAATTATAGGTATGAACCTTTATGCTTGGATTTTAAAGTCTTTCTAGGTAACTTTTCTTTGTTGATTTTTTTTCATTAAACTTTTTAATGTATCTGATTTGATAAAGCATCTGAGAGTGACTTCTTACATTCATTTGCTCACACTAGTGATCAATTGGTTTTTTTCTCAAGGAATGTTGTTTTTTCATTTAGTTGTGATTCAACGTTTAACATTGCATTGTTGGAACTCATAAGTTATCACTGTTTTGTCGGTGCCTACTTACTTATTTTCATATTGTGTATTTATACCATCCTACCTTGTAAACAAAGCCATCCTTGCATGCAATAATAATGTCTTTTTGCATAATTTTTACAAATTTTCAAACACAGCAACATTAAAGCAATGAAATCCAAATTTGGTCTTATTGCTCACTTTACATATATTATATTTATATATCATTGCACAATTTATAGATTTCTGTGAAACTCAATATAGCAAATATAAAGTAAAGGAGTATGTCATTGAATAAATGTACACACATATTCACTGCTGTTTCTTACCTTCATAGATTTGAAAAATATCTTTCTATTTTATTTATTTTACCAATGTTTTGATAGCTCTTATCGCATCATTTCACTGTATTCTAGCCATCATTTCTTTTATTGAGCCCTGTTTTCTTTTCAGTTGAACTCAAGCCCTTGCTTTCTCAATTTCAAAATATAAAAGTTGGTTTATTGTATACTTTATGAATACCTAACATTTATGATATGTAGATCTGATAAATGCAGGCTCTCATTTCCTAATGGAGTTGTGAAAAATCAGAAGTGCTTTTTGAATTTTTGGTACAAACTTATCTTGATCTGAAAAAATTAGGAACCAACAAATACAAGAAAATCACTGCCTAACATTTTCTTTGTTGAATAGAACATTATTTTTTAATGAAAAGAATTTCAGACTTTTACACACCTAGAAATAGTACCAGAAGAATCTGAAAGCAATCCTTACTTCATTCCAATCCTCAGGTTTCTGTGTTCATATCCTATAACAGTTTTGCTTAGTTCTGTCATTTATCTACAATTGTATTATTTATTGTCAAAGATGAAGACAAACATTCTTACTTTTGGTTTTTGAAAATTGCCTTAGTTTTTCTGAGATGTTGAAGAATACTGTTTATCAAGAAATTGAAATAAAGCAATTGATTGTCTTAGCAGTAACTAATTAAGCATTTGATATCATCTTGTTAAGCCAGTTTTTGTTTTCTCAATAAATACTTCAATAAAGAGGTGAAGGTACAGAAGCATAACAAACCTTGGTAATCAGTTATCTTAAAGAAAACATTCTCAAACATGTAACAGTATATGGAAAATGTTATCCACAGATCTTAAACATGAGTGATTTAAACAGTCATGACTATTATTCTTTAAATTAGCAGTACCTAAGTAGTAGAGGTTTTGTTCCTGAGGTAATATCTGGGAATTAATAGGGATAGTTTCAGTTGCCATGCTGTATAGTACTTTTATTCAGTGGGTTAGGGCCATTTATATAAAAAATATGCTCTAACCAAAAAAAAATGTATACCTCTGAATATATGTTGTAGTAAAGGAAAGAAGGATTTTATTGTCTTCTGATTTATTTATTGGGGACAATTGGAGGAATCAACATACTTGTACATGAGTGTGGACTAAGGTATCACATAGACAATTTTTTAAATTAGAAAGTGTATAGCTTGGTTTTGCAGGTTATGACATTTCATACTTCATTTCAAATTGTCAAGAATTTTTGGTCACACACTTTTGTGAAATATTCAACAAAGACAGGAATTGATAAATCAATGATCATTTTTTTTAAAGTTCTGTGATATATCACAAAGTTAGGCAGGTTTTTTCCTCGAAGAGCTGAAATGACAGTTTGTATGTAGAAAACATTTCACACTAGCAATATTTGAGTTCAGACATACTAACCTGAGAAGAAAAAGTAGGTTTTTCTGAACTATTTTATAACAGCTAAAGACATTTAATCTAGCACTTATCAGTCAAGTATATAACTATATAATTTCACATTCAAATAAAATAGTGTATCAATAAATCAAGTAACTAAAAACTAACAGATTAGTTAGAGTAGAATGTGGTAATTCAAAGAATTGTTATTTTAAACATTTTCTCTTCTTATATTTTCATAAACATTAACCACAATGATTCAGTAGTAATCTCAGCAAAGAATGCAAAATATTAAAGACTGAGAAAATATGTGATGTTAAAATATATATGTCTACAAATATAATTTCGTAAAACAAACAGCATTAGGTTTAGGTAGATATTGCTAGAGGCAAAAAGACAGTGGTATTGTACTAAAAGCAGTTTACTACATACAGTGCAATATCCTAATCTAAGAGGAAGACACACCATAAACTTTAATGGAGTCATTTGGTGGTTGCACATTCTGTCTCCCTAAAAGTTTAAGTGCATCATATCTGTCATCATTAACTTTAATGGAAGAAACCACCAAAATCTGAGGTGTAAACATGGATGAATATTTGTGGATAACAGAAAGAGCATCTGTAGGTGGAAAATATTGTTAACTATTACAATATAATTTTATAATTAATAGCAAAAAATCATTTGATTTATAAGACAATTTTTAAAAATAAACAATAAACAGAGAAAATCACTTTAATGTGTATACATACACAAAATAGCAATGGGCTCAATAAAGCATGTGTGAATTGCAGTATGAGACTTTGGCAATTTTGTCATATATTATATTATCCATCATTCTAAATGTCAGTTCTTGTCAAAGTGATCTGCAGATCCATTATATTTACAATAAAAGTCTCAGTAGGTTTTTTGTTGTCTTTTAAAACATGTGCAAAATAACCCATTCATTCTAATACTTATTTGAAATATAAAATCCAAATCATCCTCAAATTAGAGATAAATCATTTTACAGCATAGTAAGACTTTGTATAAAACTAAAATATTTATAGTAGTGTGATGGTTCATGTAGTCAATTTGATACAATTTAGATTCACTTTGAAAGGGAGTCCCAGTGAAGGATTGCCAAGGTTAAGTTGGTTAGTGATTATGTCTATGGAGTACAATCATGATTATACAAATTGAAATGAGAAAACACATCCATTGTGGGTGACAACATTCCTAAGGCAGGAGATTATGGGTTGTATATGAATGTAGAAAACAATATGAGCACGAGTAAACATGCATTAATTCACTGCTCTCTGCTTTTGATTGTGGATTTAATGGGACTCACTGCTTCAAATTCTTGCCATCACATATTTGCTATAATGATGAGCTGTAAACTGGGATAATGAGTCAAATAAATCGTTTCCATCTTAAGCATCTTTTCTCAGTATATTTTATCACAGAAGAGGGATAAAACTAAGATAGGAAGCGTAGTTTTGGTGAATGAATGTACTGATATATTTTTATATTCATTCAATGTAAGATCAAAGTGAGGATGAGGAAACTACTACTTCTTGTGCCATCAAGACCAAATCTCTAAAATAAAGACTTCTTTTCAAGAAAACAGAATTTATATTTTAATGGATGTTCTTTACAATTATTCTGAAGAAGTACTGAGACAACAGCACCTCACTGAGAGTAGAAATTATCTTGCTTTGTCTTTTTAAATAATTTTACATAATATTCTAATATAGACAAGTAAATGGAAAGCGCTGTACAAACAATAACTCAAACATGAAAGAATGTGAAAAATACTTTTAGAAGATGGATAACAAAAATTTATTATATGCTTTTCAGATTTCAAAGTAAAAAAATGTGTATGTTATGTTCTGTAATTATTAACTTTGTTAAGGAGATAGTTATAAAAGTTTAAAACAACATGGAGAGACAGACTAATAATATTTTATTATAAATTTGACTTTTATAATATATAATTGAATCAGAATTCATGTGAGTTTGTGACAGTTCGATAACGTTTATTTTAAAGGGTTATTAATGTTTTTAAAGGAGTTTTAAATTGAAAGACCTTCAATTCTCACTGCCCAAGAATCCAGCACTGGACCACTGGATGAAACACACAAGAGATTCTTTATTGTTTTACACAGGCACCTACAGGTGGTCAGCAGCCTCAGTAAAACTTCGGCTAGCTGAGCACACTGGGTTACAGGCTTTTTATAGGGTAAAAAGGGTTACATAGGCAGCCACGTAGTAACAGACATTTTATTGGCTGTTTTAAATCAAGCATATATGTCATCCTGAGGGTGCAGCTGTTGCCCCCCCCAAATCCCTGACATAGCTGACTTAAACATGCACTGTGGACCTTTTGCTCCCTGCTATCTTCCTGCTAGCCCAGCTCTTTTAACTGCAGGCTTTGTAGACTTCCTCTATCAGCTGTCTGCTGGTCATCTCCCCTCCTAATTTTGTCTCCATCCTGTCCTATTTTAGTTTCAGCAAGTCAACATAGAATTTCAGGGCTGGGGTCTTTCAAAATTAAATTTAAAAAAATAAAAGGGAATTCTATTGGTATATAATGCATATTAGTGAATAATGCCTATGAAGCAAACTAATCAAATAAAAATAAAATGAATGAATTCATAATAATGTTCAGAAATTCTTATTACTCACCATTGGAGGTTACAAGAGTATAATTTAATTACTCTGAAAATGGATAAAATAAATAATTCAATGTGATAATTCAATAAGATAAAAATAACTATTATAGGCTATGAGATGGGAACTTTTGCTGGACCTTTCAGGCAAAGTAAAAAATACAAATTGAGGTCATTTAAGACTTAAGATTTGATATCCTACTGTGTACTCAGCCTTTGTGTTTAACCTGTTTTTAAGAGAACAACCAACCTTATGTCCCTTGAATTCACCCATGTAATCAATTTTGCAGGCTAAGTTAATGCATAGCTCTGACCTTAAGTTATATAGTCTTCCATGCCCCAGGCCCATGAGTAATGCATGTTACGAATGTTATGGTAATCACTTGGTGGAAACTGCAAACACAGGTGGAAGGAAACCTTTCAAAATGAATATAATTTCCATAAATATTGGAAAAATTTACAGATACTGCTTAATAAATATGATGTGATTGTAGTATTGTTTGTTATCTGGTCCAGTGGTATTAGCTGGAGTTAGTGACTTCACTCATTCTAAAAATGTTGCAGAGTTTTGTAAACTACTCTTCATTCTTCCACCATGCAATGTTTTCTGTATTGTTTAATAAGCAGTATGTCACACACACACACACACACCCTCAAGACAGGTTCATGCAGACACATATTCAGACTCATACAACAGATGGACAAAAAGACAAAATAAGTCATAAACTACAGAATTTAATCTGGACTCACTCTAGGTTAAATGCCACCCAAAAGAATTACTTTGATTTATTTCTTTAATGTGAGAATATTGTATTAGTTTACAATTAATGAGTTCAAATAAACACAATTCAAGTTTATACCCTTTTCCAAATGAACATAACTATTCTAGAGTAACCAAATAATATCTGAGAAATGCTCTTAGATGTAAAAAAAAAACACTTGTTATTAAATGAAAAGTGAATGATCATGTTTAAGATTGTAGTTTTATGCTTACTTTCTCATATGAATGTAACTATGTCAGAGTAACAAAATAGTAAAATATATCCTTAGTTGTAAAATAAAAACATAGCCAATAATAGTGTTAAAGATTGTAGTTTTACATCTGTCCTAGGATTTCTATTGCTGTGAAGAAATTCTATGAACATGGCAATGTTTCTTTTCTATCTTTCTTTGTTTCTTTGTTTCTTTCTTTCTTGTTTCTGAGTTTTTGAGACATAGTTTCACTTTAGCTTTGGAGTCTGTTCTGGAACTAGCTCTTGTAGACCATGCTGATCTCAAACTCACAGACGTCTGCCTGCTTCTGTGTCTCGAGTGCTGGAATTAATGGCATGTGCCAAAACCACCCAGATTTACCATGGCAACTCGTACATAGATAAAAACATGAGACCCCACCTGCACTGACTGACAGAAGAGGTGGGTGTCTGAACTCCTAGCTGGACAGCTCTGTTCTCTAGGTCTTAGCACCTGCCTGTGATCCTTCCCCATTCAGCACAGCCCCAGAGACTAGGCATGAGCACCCTCCTTGCCCCCTCCAACAAACAGCAACAACATCAGTGATCACTAACCACCAGAGACACAGGCCCTTCCTGCACCAATTGTAGGAATAGCCCCAGTGATGGGGCAGCAGCATCCTCCCCAGCCACATCTTCTGCACTCCAACCATCCCCCAAGGACTCAGTGATCCCTACAGTCAGAAGTCCCACCAGCACCAATTGTGGGAAGAGGCTCCACCTGCACTGAATGGAGGAAGAGGTGGGCAGATGGTAATTTAAGAATCCAATCTACAACATAAAGAGTAATACGGTACCACCAGAAACTAGTGGTTCTACAACAGCATGACCTGAATATCCCAATGCAGATGAAGCAGAATTAAATCACCTCAGAAATAAGTTTATAAACATGATAGAGGCCCTTAAAGAGTAAATGAAATGTCCTAAAAGAAATGGATGGAAAGACAAACAAAATATTGGAAGAAATAAAAATAATAGGAATTAAAAATCACTGGTCATTGCCAGGCAGTGATGGTGCATGCCTTTAATCCCAACACTCATAAAGCCGAGGCAGGCAGAGCAGTGAGTTTGAGGCCAGCCTGGTCTACAAGAGCTAATTTCAGGACAGAACTTAAAGCTACAAAGATACCACGTCTCAAAAATTCCAAAAAACGTCACTGGTCATTAATATCTCAATATAAATGGACTCAATTTGCCTATAAAGAAACAGGCTACCAGAATGGGGACAAAAACAGGACCAATACTTCTGCTGCATACAATAAATACACTTCAACCTCGAAGACAGATATTACCTCAGAGTAATGGGTTGTGAAGATATTTTCTAATAAGATGGAACTAAGAAACAAGCTGATGTAGCTATCCTAATGGCTAACAAAATAGACTTCAAACTAAAATTAAGCAAAGAGATGGAGAGGAATATTTCATATTCATCACAGGGAAAATTCATCAAGATGAAGTCTCAATTCTAAATATCTATGTCCCAAATACAAGGGCAACCACATTTGTGAAATAAATATTACAAAAGCTTATATAACACTTCAAACAACACACACTAATAGCGGGAGACATTAATACTCAACTGTCACCAATGGACAGGCCTGACAAACAGAAACTTAACAGATTAATAAGGGAAATAACAGATATTATGACTCAAATGGAATTAACAGACATCTACAGAACATTTCACCCAAACACAAAATAATATACCTTCTTCTCAGAACCTCATGGAATTTTCTCAAAAATTCAAAAATATTCACATACTCAGTAACAAAGTAAATAACATTGAATACAAAAAGTATCATATTGGATGACCATGGGTTAAAGTTAGAATTCAACAATAACTTATATTGCAGAAAGACTCTAAACTCATGGAAATTGTAAAATGCTCAACTAATTCACCATTGGGTCAAGGAAGCAACAAGGAAAGAAATTAAAGACTTCCTAGAAATCAAAGAAAATGAATGTACAATGTACCCAAACTTATGACACACTATGAAAGCAGTGCTAAGAAAGAAAGTTTGTAGGACTAAGAGCCTACATAAAAGACATGGAAAAATCTCACATTAGCAACTTAACAGCACAAGTGAAAGATCTAAAGCAAAAAGAAGCAAACTCACACACAAGGACCAGACAACAAGAACTAATCAAATTGAGGGCTGAAATCAGTAAAATAAAAAAAGGCAAAGAGAATACAAGAATCAATGAAACAGAGTTGGTTCTTCAAGAAAATAAAAAAGATAGACAAACTCTTATCTAAACTAACCAAAGGGCAGCGGAATAATATCCAAATTGATAAAACTAGAAATGAAAAGGGGGACATAGCAACAGACACTAAGGACATCTAGAGAATCATTAGGTCATACTTCAAAAACCTATACTCCACAAAATTGTAAAATTTACAAGAAACAGACAATTTTCTTGATGGGTAATACATATCAAAATTAAACCAAGACCAAGTAAGCAATTTAAATAGACACATAACCCCTAGTGAAATAGAAACAGCTATCAAAATTCTTCTCCGCCCCCGAAATAAATATCCTAGGACCAGATAGATGGTTTCAGTACAGAATTCTACCAGAATTTCAAAGAATAACCAATATCAACACTCCTTAAGTTGTTCCACACAATAGAAACAGAAGGATATTGCCAAACTCTTTTTACAAGGTGTCAGTTACCGTGATACCCAACCCCGCAAAAAGCAACTAAGAAAGATAATTATATATCAATCTCCTCATGAATATTAATGCAATAATACTCAGTAAAATATAGGCAAACTGAATCCAAGAACGCCTCAACAAAAATCTTGCACCATGATCAGGTAGGCTTCATCCCAGAGATGCAGGCATGGTTCAACATATTGAAATCTGTCAATGCAATCCACCACATAAACTAAAAGAAAAGAAATATATTATGTCATCAGATACTGAAAAAGCCTTCATCACAATCTAACATCCCTTCATGATAAAAGTTTTGGAGAGATCAGAGGTAGAAGGAAAATTCCTAAATATAATAAAGGCAATATACAGCTATTGACTGAGTTTTCTGTCCCATCCCGTCCAACAGTTGTTCAGCCCCAAAGAAATACACAGAGGTCTACATTAATTAATAAACTGATTGGCCTATTAGCACAGGCTTCTTATTTACTAATTATAACATATATTAGCCAATAATTTTTGTCTATGTTAGCCACATGGCTTGATACCTTTTTTGCAGAGGCAGTCACATCTTGCTTGCTCTTTGTCTGGCTTCCTCTGGGTCTGGGTGATGACTGCAGACTGACTCTTCCTCTTGCCAGAATTCTCATTTCCCTGCTTCTACTTTCTGCTGGGTTGTCCAGCCTATACTTCCTTCCTGGCTACTGGCCAATCAGTGTTTATTTAAAATAGAAGTGACAGGGTACAGACCATTGTCCCACAGCATACAACAAGCCAGCAGCCAACATCAAAACAAATGGAGAGAAACTCAAAACGTTTTCACTAAAATCAGGCTGTCTACACTCTCCATATCTATTCAATATAGTACTTGAAGTTGTAGCTATAGCAATAAGACAGCAAAAGTACATCAAGGGGATACAAATTAAAAAGCAAGAAGTCAAACTTTAGCTATTTGCAGATGATATGATAGTATACACAAGTGACCCTCAAAATTCTTCCAGCAAACTCCTACAGCTGAGAAACACCTTCAGTAATGTGGTAGGACACAAAATAAACTCAAAAAATCAGTAGCCCTAGTATATACAAATGATAAACAGACTGAGAAAGAAATCAAAGTAATATCACCCATTACAATGCCACAAATAACAAAATATCTTGGAGTAACTTTAAACAAACAAGAGAAAGACCTGTATGACAAGAACCTTAAGTCTTTAAAGAAAGAAATTCAAGAAGATATCAGAAAATGAAAAGATATCCCATGCACTTGAATAGGTAGGATCAACATATTAAAAATGGCAATCCTACCAAAAGCAATCTACAGATTCAATGCAATCCCTATAAAAATTCCAACACAATTATTCACAGACCCTGAAAGAACAATACTCAACTTCATTATAATGGAAAAACAAAAAATCCATGATGGCCAAAACAACCATGTACAATAAAGGAACATCAGGAAACATCACCATCCCTGACTCCAAGCTCTACTATAGGGCTACAGTGATATAAACAGCTTTTTTTGGCCTACAAACAAACACATGGATCAACGAAATCAAACTGAAGACCCTGATACTTATCTACTCACCTATGATAACTGAATTTTGGCAAAGAAGCCAAAATTGTACAAGGGAAAAAAGAAAGCATCTTCAATAAATAGTGCTGGAATAACTGGCTGTCAATAGGTAGAAGAATGCAAATAGATCCATATCTAATGCGATGCATAAAACTCAAGTCCAAATGAGTAAAGGACATCAACATAATTCCAAGTACACTGATCCTGATAAAAGAGAAATTGGGAAGTAGCCTTGAATACATTGGCACAGGAGAACACTTCTTAATATTATATCTATAGCACAGACATTGAGAACAATAATTAATACATGGACCTCCTGAAACTAAAAAAAAATTCTGTAAGGCAAAGTGCACTTTTGTCAATAAGACAAATTGGCAGCATACAGAATGGGGAAAGATCTTCACCAACCAAACATCTGACAGATGGTCGATTGGCAAAATACATAAAGAATTGAAGAAACTAGACATGAAACTACCAAATAATCCTATTGAAAATTGATTACACATATAAACAGAGAATTCTCAACACAACAATCTCAAATGGCTGAAATACAATTAGGGAATCACTCAACATCCTTAACCACCAAGAAAATGCAAATCAAAATGACACTGAGATACCATATTACACCTTTGAGAATGGCTAAGATCAAAAGCACTCATGGCATCTTATGTTGGTGAGAATATAGAATTAGGGGAACATTCCTCTACTGCTGGTAAGAATGCAAACTTGTACATCTACTCTTAAAATCAGTATGCCAGTATCGGGCATATATCCAAAATATGCTTAATCATACTGTAATGACACTTGTTAAACTATATTAATAGCAACGTTATTTGTAATAGCCAGAACTTGGAAACAACCTAGATGTCCCTCAACTGAAGAATGAAAAAAGAAAATGTGGTACAATTGCACAATAGAGTATTACCCAGTGGTAAAAACAATGACATCATGAAATTTGTAAGCAACTGGATGGAACTAGAAAAAGCTATCCTGATTAAGGTAACCCAGACCCAGAAAGACAAAGTATTTAATCACTCATAAGTGGTTATTAGGCAAAAAGCAAAGGAAAACTAGCCTACAGTCCACAAGTTCAGAGAAATCAAGAACAAAGATGGACCTTAAGAAGGATACACATGGAGGGCCCCAAGAAGGGGAAATAGATAAATTCTCCTGGAAAAAACTGTGGTGGGGGTGTTATAAGGGAGAGGATGCCAATGGAAGCATGATGAATCAGGATGGTCAGTTTGGGGAAGGGACAAAGAGGGAGAGCAATGAAAAAGATATCTTGATAGAGAGAGCCATTATTTTGTTAAGGAGAAACCTGCTAGGGAAATTCCCATAAATCCACAAGGATGATCCCAGATAAGACTCCTAGAAATAGTGGATTTTATGCATGAACAGGCCTTCCCCTATAATATGATTAATGACTACCATGTCATCATATAACTTACATCTAGTAACTGATGGAAGCAGATGCCATGATTCACAGTCATGTGCTGGACTAAGCTCCTGAATTTTGGTTGGAGAAAGGGAGGAGGTATCGTATGAGAAAAAGGGGTCAATATCATGAAGGAGAAATCTACAAAGACAGCTAATCCAAGGTGGTAGGAGCTCATGGAATCTGGACTGATAGCTGGAGAACTTGCATAGAACCAAACTAGGCTATCAGAATGTGAGTGACAGTTGTGTGGTTTGATCTATTTGTGGGATACATGGCAGTAAGAGAAGAACTTATTCTAGGTACATGAACTTGATTTTTAGAGTCCATGCCCTATTGTGGAATACCTGCTTAACCTTGAGGCAGAGGGGAGGGGCCTGGTCCTGCCTCAACTTGGCATGCCAGACCTTGTTGACTGCACAAGGGAGGCCTTACCTTCTCTAAAGAATGGGTGGGGGATGGTATGGGAAAGGTAGGGTGGGAGAAGGGGAAAGAGGGAAAACTGAGGTTTATATAAAAAAGAGAAAAATTTAAATAAAAACGTAACAACTGTTAAAAGTCTAAAAAAGGAAAAAGAATTATTTACATTTTAGAGATTTAGTTCATTGTCATCATGGTGCAACATGATTGCATCCAGGCAAACATGGTGCTGAAGAAGGAGCTGTGATTCCTACATCTTGAACCACAGGCAGCAGAAAGTGACATGAGACACTGGGTAAGGCTTGAGCAAGTATGGACCTCAAAGACTACTGCAACAGTGACATACTTCCTCCAGCAAGGCCATACCCCCTTCAACAAAACCGTACCTCATTATAGTGGTACTCCTTATTATGGAGGCCAATTATATTAGATCTATCACAACAACTAATGAAGTAATAGAAACAATCAATTGGTAGGTTAATAGCCTTCAGTGAAAGGTTACATCAATAAGAAAAGTTAAAATGGACAAATTTGTAATGTGGACCTAAGACTAAGAGAACAAACTCAGTGATTGGTCTTATAACACTCCTACATTATATACCTGCCTTAATAAGAAATATGTTGTTCCTACTATAATAATATGTCTTATTAAGGAATGGTTTCTAATATAATATAGTTTACAAAGCTAGCTCACATTTAGATAAATTAGGAGTTAGAAGAAAATAGGCATTTATAAGTAGAAAAATAAATACATATCATTAAGTAATAAAAATCAGATCTAGAATATAGGTTATTTTCTAGAAAAAAATTATCTGATTTATCTAACAAATTCATGACAATAATGAAAGACTACAGATTGTTACAGAACAAAAGATACAAAGACTCCATAAGCAAATATAATCTTTTTAGTGTCCTAACTTTGCACAAAATAATACTTAACGAGCATAATTTGAGATAATCAAGGAAACTAGAATATAGAATAGGTAAGAGTTGATTTCAAAGACTATTGTTAATTATACTAAGTATGATAATGACTTCATGGCTGTGCTATTTAGAAGTTCCTGTTCAGTTAATGATGCTTACAGCTGAAAAATTTACACTTGAAAGAAATGATGTCATACCTTTGCTCCACAAACATATTGCATAGTTCCAATAAACTGGTTTACTCTCATGAAATTGAGCACAGTTTTCTCTTCTGAAATTTTATTTTTAGTTTGTAGGACATAAAACATCATATTTCATTTGGAACCTAGTATTGCTGAATATATCTAATAGGATTTTGAAAGGAATAACTGACCCTTGGTGTTGACAGAGGACACTTGTTTGTTTCCCAGCCACCCAGACCCAAAATAGCAACACAGAAAATATATTAATTACAATACTGTTTGGCCAATGATTCTAGAGAATTTCTAGTTAGCTCTTACATCTTGAATTAACCCATTTCTATTAATCTATGTATTGCCACTAGGCTGTGGCTTACTGGTGCTGGCATGTTACTCCTTCAGCAGCTACATGGTGTCTCTCTGACTCTCCCTTCTTCCTCCCAACATTTAGTTTGGTTTTCCTGCCTATCTCTATTCTGCTAAGCCACTGCCCAAAGCAGGTTATTCATTAACCAATAATAATAAAATATATTTGGAGCATACAGAGGGGAATCCTGCATCACCCTGGCCCATCTAAAGAGAAACTAAGTAATCCTGGATAAATATTATTTAAATGCTCAAGTTGAAGAGATACACTTCAGCTGAACTTTCATTAGAGTCTTGATACTGGTGAGTAATGAACTCAACAATGTTTAGAAGCATGTAGTTATTTTTAGGATTAGTGACTGATTTTAGAAACACAAGCATTTTACATATTCACTGAAATTAGTACATATAAATTCATACACTGTCATCATTAACAATAAATACTTATGGAGTACTTCCCAACTATAAGTTAGTATCAATTGCAATGGGATTTTTTATAGTACAGAGCAATCAACCTTTTTGTTTAGCTATATGTGATACTTTTATACATCCTGAATTTAAACAAACGATTTTGCCCATCGGAAATTGAATAATTTTAGAAAACTAAAATATATTTTGCCCCTAGTTAAATGTGTATTGAATTCTGGATAGTCTACAATCATGATTCTTTTGAAATAAGAAGGTAGACTTTAAAAAATATGATTTAAAGGTCTTGCTTGGTAGTAAGTCCCCTTAATTCCAGCACTGAGAAGGCAGAGGTAAATAGATCTTGGTGAGTGTGAGGCCATCCTGATCTAGATAGTGAGTTCCAGGGCTACCTAAGGCTATACAGTGAGGCATTTCAATAATAATAATAATAATAATAATAATGTGGCTTAAATGAATAATCAACCAAGTACTACATTGAGGTTTTCATATGCTTTGAATTGGAAGAAATTGTAAAAGAATAAGAGAGATTCAATAACGATATTATCAGCTTTAAAATATCATTTTGAATGTATATTAAAATGAAGAAACTTGCTTGTTTTTCTAAGTGCACTTAAATTGCAAAATTTTCCTAAACCAGGTTTAAGTTAGGCTATTTACAATTTCCATTTCCTGATCTTCATAATGTACACATTAATTATGTTTACTTGACATGAAAGTTATATAGGAAAATAGGTATAGTTTACACTTTCAGTTTTTAAAATAATTTAATATATAATTTTGTTTTACACTGTTAGTAGTGGCATCAATATATATCATATTTGATTATGAAATCTGGCTCAAAATGACTCCCCAGGTTGCTGAAGCTTGAGATTTATTTTTTATTATCGTTGAATTAATTACATAGGTTGTGGGCTATGATATCCCTGAGACTGGCTGGCGACAGCCATTGCTTGAATTCAACTTGGTAGCTGAAAGCTAGCAATTTAGAAAGACAAAAGGTGAAAGGCTCAGCTCTGGCCTTCATTAACTTGTAGATTGCCCAGGAGAGATGCTCCTGACTCCAAAGCTGGTAAGGTATGCAGGTGTGTGGCTGAGAGGAGGTGCCCCGGAAAAGGAATATGAATAGGGAATTCCTCAAGAGTTGA
>JAQHUG010000259.1:222477-251114 GCA_028555095.1 Dicrostonyx torquatus | reverse complement strand
TGCTTTTGTAGTACGGTTGGGCATCTCTTGGGTATATTCCCAAGAGTGGTATTGCTGGATCCTGAGGGAGGTTGATTCTCAGTTTCTTGAGAAACCGCCACACTGATTTCCAAAGTGGTTGCACAAGTTTGCATTCCCACCAGCAATTTTGGAGTGTTTCCCTTACTCCACATCCTCTCCAGCATAGGTTATCATTGGTATTTTTGATTTTAGCCATTCTGACAGTTGTAAGCTTCAGATTAACTTTATATAAGTTTTAAGAGATGTATGTATACACATGTAGATTAACAATTCATCTCCTGTCTATGCTGTAAGCATTCACTCATATCTCAGTGTTCAGTTTTTTTTTTCAATTTTAACCATCAACATATAAGGACTCATAAGGAGGGTCAAAGAGATGCTAAAAGCACTTTCTGATAAATCTGATTGCCTGAGTTGAATCCCTGGTGCTCACATGGTACAAGGAGAAAACTCACTATTGTGAGTTGTCCTCTGCCATCCACATGAACAACATAGTCTGTGCATGGATCCATCCACACCATGTACA
The DNA here is from genome assembly GCA_028555095.1 of Dicrostonyx torquatus. Classification (NCBI taxonomy): domain Eukaryota; kingdom Metazoa; phylum Chordata; class Mammalia; order Rodentia; family Cricetidae; genus Dicrostonyx; species Dicrostonyx torquatus. Next base: position 250,567 of record JAQHUG010000259.1, on the reverse strand, counting down.
CACAAAAGAATAAGTAAATAAATAAATAATTAAAACAAACAAATATATAAGAGCTCATGTTGACTGTGACACTAATTCTGAAGTGGAGATGTTAAAATAGCAAAAGTAATATATACAGTCCCAATATTTCCAGTCTGAATGTCAAACTCTAAAATGAAGAGTCCATTACCTGTTTGTTTACAGATGCACTTTTGGTTAAGAAAAACAGAGAAAAACAAGCTACACCTGTAGTGTAGGATCAGTAATTGCAGGTAATATTAATCAAACTCCTAATGATGTCAGTCTTTGTTTTAAATGCCTTCAATTTATTCTATTAATTTTCACATAATAGGAGGTAGGCACTGTTCTTTTTCCTAATACGCAGAGAAAAGTATCCTGATTTTCAGCCACTAATAAATGGATGGGCAAGAAAATAGACAGGAGCAACTTTCAGACACTATATTCTATTTTTTATATAACAAGTCACAGTCCAGACACAAACACTAAAAATAAAGGGACAATGACAAGTATGAACCTTACCATAATCAAATGTGTTATAGAATATTATTTCAACTAAGCAAAGTTATGTTACATTTGTTTATGCAGCAGAATATTACTTTAACTGTGTAAAGGTTTGTTACTTTTGTTTATGCTGCATTTATTTAATTATGTAAAGATGTGTTTCATTTGTTTCACTTTGTCTATCTAAGGCACATGATCATTTTAACAAAGAGCTGAATGGCCAGCAGCTAGGCAGGAGAAAGTATAGGTGGGGCTGGCAGGCAGAGAGAGGAAATGAGAGGAGAAATCTAGCCTTAAGAAAGAAGGAAGAGAGAAGAAGGTGCAGAGAATAAGTGACATGCCCAGGGCAAAATGTCAGGTGGATGCCAGACAGGCAGACATAGAGAAGCAGTGAAAATAAGATATACAGAATTTAAAAAGGTAATAAACCTCAGGCAAAAAGTAGATGAACAGAAACAGGTTAATTTAAGTTAAAAGAGCTAGCCAGAAACGTGACTAAGCTAACCTTAGCATTCAAAACTAAAAATGTCTCTGTGCCATGATTTAGGAGCTGATTGGTGGCCCAAATGAAAAGGCCTGATATGTATAATAAATGTTTCCAGAATTTTGCATAAAAATTTTCAAATGGAGAAATGGGAAGACTATAGCTCTTTCTTTCTTTTATCATGTTTCCTTTATCCACTAGGCCTCCAACCTTCTTTTCAAATCATTTTAGGCTAAGTTCAGATATTTGATTTGGGTAATATAATCATGCAAAAAGTTAACTGTGTATTGTAAAGAGGATGATAGAAACTAATGTGATATTTCTATCATACTGAAAATCAAATATTTGCTTTTGACTATTGATATCAATAACTTGACATTTATATGTATATTCACCTCCAAGAAGCAATTGTGGGCAATCTTGTCTGCTTTCATTTTCTAGGTGGATCTATATATGTTTTTATTTGGGTTCACCTTATTACTTAGCTTCTCTAGAATCATGAACTATATGCTCAATGTCCTTTGTTTTTGGCTAGCATCCAATAATGAGTGAGTACATATCATATTCATATTTTGGGGTCTGGTTAATCTCATTCAGGATAGTGTTTTCTAATTCCACCCATTTGCATGCAAAATTCAATATATCAATTTAAAAGTTTTTAAAAATGGCATTTTTTGGAAAACACAAAAGCAACCAAACCACTGTTTTAAAAGAGTGTGCTGGTTGCTTAAAGCAAGACAATTGTCAAAACAAGAAAAAGACACCAATAACCTGATATCTTTTTAAGCCAGCACATAATTATTTTGTAAGATAAAAATCATATTCCAATTAATTAATTTTAAAAGGTTTCAAAGAAACACCCAAAGTTACATAAAATCTAGAGAGTGATGGTACTAAAGAATGCAGAAATATAATCCACTGACTATATTTCTCCAGTTCTGAATTAAAGTAAAAGCATTTTCTCAAGGTGATGAATACTATCTAAGTACACTGTTGTTTCAGGATATCAATTGGAACACCCCAAATAAATGATTTCCTCTTACATTGTCTCTATAACGTGGCATTTGTGAATATTACTTTTCTCAAGTTTTTAAGAACATCTGCTATAATTTATACATTTGCCTAAAATGAGATAAACATTTATTTACTGGAAGTGACACAGCTTCCCAGATAAGTAGGTAATAAATATAACTGTCTCTTATGAAATAGAAGCACTTAGCACATTTTTCCTCCAAAATTTTCCATATATTCAATAGGAAAGTGTCACAAATATGATTATAGGTGTTAAACTCAGCAAAATCCTTAAAAGTCAGATCAAATTTCCTTTCACATAGATGTAACCAGCCATGATTGCCATAGCATAAGACAGAAGGAAAATGCAAGAGACAATTTTGCCTGAATAACTTTAAAAAGTTCACATAAATAATACATCAGGATCAAACACTGCTGTGTTAAGGTGGGTCCAAAAGAGTGAACTGGATGAAAACTATCTTTCTAAACACTTCAGTGATATTTACTTTTACATTTTTCATTATAATACTTATAATGGACCTATTGCTCATTTTAATGTAAGCACAGCTGATTTAAAGATATTACTCAGTAATTCATTTTGGTAAAGGTATACTGAATATGATCTGATTCTTGGGCCATTATTGATTTTGCATGTTAAAGACAATACAAATGAATAAGATATAGTAATTTGTTGACTTAAAAAATACAGAACTTAAGCCTATATGTAACACATAAAGTTATAGGACAGTGGTGTATATACTTTAGTCCTTCCTTGGTACATGGAAAATAAGAAAACTATCTATGTGTAGGGAAGGGTAATCATAACTGATATTCAATATTGATTTGATGATTTTTTTGCAAATGAAAGTCCAAATAAAAAGAATAAACTAGCCTTTGAAATAAAATATAAAAAAGTTTGTCTCTTGAAAATTTAAAAATGTATTATGCATTTATGCTAATAGTATATATAAAAGAGTCCATGACTAAGGCTCATATTTGTTTCTCTTTAATTGGTACATAGAATGTGCATGTGTCCTTATAAACATCCTGGGATGCCATCCCAGTAAAATTCCTGGGCATGTTTACAAACCTAGCAGATTTCCAGAACTATAAGTCTTATACTTTAAAAAGATAGCATATTTTTTGATATAGTTACACATATTATAAATATAGTCTTTTAAAATTATTCTGTGAGGCAAAAAAGGTAAAAAAAAATATCTTTACTTCAATTGTTGATACTTTGACATCATAAAGCTGATGTAAAATATAATCAAAAATGGAAAGAGGAAAATATTTAAGACACCAGGAAAAATGCAATTGCTCCCTCTTTTGAAATTCATCCTCTGTCTATAATGCACAGTGTTTCATACATTGTCAATAAATTTACAGTATTGAAAAAACTCTCCTGCAAGTATCTTCTTGTCTGAATTTAAAATTGGAGAATGTTGCCAGAACTTTTCTGGAAATCTTGAATAAAAGAAAAAAAGTTTCCTTAGGAACATTTAAAGAGATTATGGACCAAGGGGAAGAAGCAAGAGTAGTAAGTATGCAGTTTAAGGAATTCAACCTAATATAGCCACATACCAATGAAAACAAAAGTTATTCTTTCATTAAACCATCAGTCAGTATTTAGAAGACTAAACAAAAGACCCAGTATACAGAGACCTTATCAAGCTATGGGAAAAGTGTGAGAGGTTTCTGGCAGTTGTTAATAAGTGCCTGGATTAGCTATTGTGTTAGGGGAATTTGCCAGTAGGCAGAAAGCTACGCAAAGAGGCAGCCTGCCCATGTAATCAGTAATGTCCACTGGAAGGCAGCCAGTGGATGTTCTGGCAGGAAAATGGTGTTAGGGAAATCTGTTGACTGGCAATCAATGCAATTACTAAAAGGCAGTGTTCTCAGTGTGATGCAAATTTGGCTTAAGGTAGCACCAAGGCAGTTAAGAGGACCAAATACTAAAATATCAGGTCAGAGATGGAGAGACAACAGTGAACTAGTGAATTAATGTAAGTAATAAAAAAAAAGTGTTCGCCACTAATCAAATCAAGAAATAAGGATCAGAGTTTGCATTAATGATGATTTGCTGTCGATGGAAAAAAAATGTCAGTTGAAATACTAAGCAAAAGTCTAAGAGAAAAGAATACATTTCAGAGGATATTAGTCTGAGACATTTTAAAGTTATGAAGCTAAAAAACAAATTCTGATGAAAGACCAAGGAGCAAGACATCTGTGGAATGAAGAAGGACTATGATTATTTACATTGTATACAAATATATATTGCTATATTTAACTCAAGTATATCCCTACTGAATTTCCTGATGTTTTTCTAATAAACAATATGGAAAATTTCCCTTAGGCAGCATCTAGGGAAATATTTTGTTCAAGGTCTTTTTTAAGGCAACTGAAGCTTACTCTAAGCATCTTGAGCTGAATGTAAATTTATTGAAAGAATATATTGAAGGCTGATGTTAAAAAGGGGTCAGTAAGAAGTCTTAACTAAGTTCAGGAGATGAATGAAACACAAAGAGATTCATGGGCATGGTGACACAACTAACTAATGTCGTATGACATGACATGATAATAACAATAACACAGTATCATTTTTCTGGCCTTAGATGCTGTTATTGTATCATCACAAGCACAATGAATTCTAAACTACCACCACTTCTTAGATTCAAAATTCTTAGTGTGACCAGGTGAACTTAAAACCTAGGTTTAGCCTGAAAAATCTAGATTTTAAGAGAATACTCTTCCCATTTATTCATAGCCTAGAATAACAACTGCTGTAATTGTGCTTATTACAAATTATTTTGATTTCTAGAACTCCATTTAGTGGAATTATAGCATATACATTATTTTTCAACTGGCTCTTTTTGTACAGCATGCTTTTTATGCTTTTTCAAGATGCTATATGTATTTTTAAGATTTTCATTTTTATTGATAAATAAAAAATACATGCATATATTAAATATGGTTTATTTACCTATTGAAGGACTTATTTCCAGACAGTTTCTTTGTATAATATCTAGCCATGGATAAATAGTTCTGTGACAAATGTGGATAAGACTGCTTTAAATATCTATATGCAAAAATTTATGTGTACATAAATATTTAACTTTCTGTGATGAAGAATTGACAGTGTGACTATTAGGTAGTCAGACATTAATAAGTTTGGAGATATTGGAGGATGTTCTTTACCTCATAATCAGGATTGACCCCATCTTTGGTTTCCCTGGTAACATCAAAATTTTAATGAAGTGGAGAGAATCATAATTGACCCCCTCCTACTTGGAACTTGAAATGCATGACTGCTTATCAGTAACTTCCTTTACAAATGACTTGGTGGTTAAGTCTCTTTGGTGGAGAGAGCAGGAGCTCCTCTTGCCAAAGCAAGGTGAATTCTGTGAAAAATAAAAGATCCTGTATGAGAGTGATTTAAATACTAACAAAAGGTTCATTATATATTTAATTAGTCATTTTAATTGGCTTGTAGTGATATTTTATGGCAGTCTTATTTTGCATTCATTATATAATGACACTGATAATTTTCATTTGCTTTTGGTCCATACACCCACACCCACACCCACACCCACACACACACACACACACACACACACACACACGTATCTTCTGGTATATGCTTAGTCTGCATTTACAAAGTTGTACTTTTCCAAAGGAATCACAATACCTCCTCTGCTCTATGCTTTATGATGTTGCGATTTTGACATATTTACCATTCAAGCATTCTGTTTTGTTTAATATAGGTAGAGTTGTAGCATCTGATGATTGATCATTAAAGGTCAGAAAAAGGTGTTAGAGCTTCCACTTCAATTTCTTGGAATGCTTGCTCCTTGAGTTCAACTATGAGGAAATAAATTTTGCACAAAAATCCACAATCCTATCCCAACATCTCAGACAAAAGACAACAAATGTCACTAGGATTGTGAAAGAAAAACACTTATGAATGAGTTGTAGATATACTATATCTTTATTGTGTAAGCTGAACCTTAAAAAGAGTCTATGTTCCAGGTGGAGATTTACCATATACCCTTATTTTACAGAACAAAGAAAGAATGCTAAAAGCTTCAAGAGAAAAAGATGAAGTAACATATTAAGCCAGACTTATTAGTATTACAGCTGATTTCTCAATGGAGACTATGAAATCCAGCAGGTCCTAGAACAAGGTGCTGCAGACTCTGAAAGACCACAGATGCCAGCCCAGAGTATTATACCTAGAACAATTTTCAATCATGTTAGATAGAGAAAATAAGATATTCTACGATAAAGTCAGATTTAAACAATATCTATCTACATATCCGGCCCTACAGAAGATAATAAAAGGAAAATTCCATCGTAATTATGTCAACTATGGGAAAATATAGGAAATAAATAATCCCAGACTAACCCAGTCAAAAGAACAGAAACACAAACACACAGTGCTGCTGCCACCACCAACACCAAAATAACAGGAATAAACAATCATTGATCATTGACATCTTTCAACGTCAGTGGTATCAATTTCCCAATAAAAACATACAGAATAAAAGAATATATGCAAAAACAGGATCTACCCTACTACTGCATTCAAGAACCACACCTCAACATGAAGGAGACACATTACCTTGGAATAATGGTTTGGAGAACAATATCACAAGCAAATTGAATTAATAAGCAAACTAGTCTAGCCATTTTAATATCTGTCAAAGTATACTTCAAACCAAAATGAATCCAAAGAGATAGGGAAGATACAAAATCATCAGAGGAAAATTCCACCAAGAGGACATTGTAGTTCTTAAGATTTATGTACCAAGCACAAGTGTACCCAATCATAAAAGTTACAATGACAGCTTAAATCACATATTGACCATCACAGGCTGGTAGTGGGAGACCTCAGTATTCAACTGTCAGCAATAGACAGGTCATCCAGACAAAAACTAAACAGAGAAATCTTGGAGAAAACAGATGCTACATTTCACCCAAACACAAAAGAATATAGCTTCTCTGAACATTATGGAACTTTCTTTAAAATTTTCCATATACACTGACACAAATCAAGTCTCAACAGATATAAGAAAACTGAAATAACACTCTGCATTCTATCAGACCACCACCAATTAATCCTGGATATCAACATCAACAAAAACCATGGAAACAGAACAACTCTCTACTGAATGAAAAATGGGTCAAGACAGAAATTAAGAAAAATTAAAGATTTTCTACAATTTAATGTGTATGGATACACAACACACCCCAACTCATGTAACACAATGAAAGCAATTATAAGAAGCAAGGTCATAGTATTAAATGCTTACATCAAAAAGACGGAGAGGGGAAGGGTGTGATTGTTGAAGAGTTGGATCCACTGGTTGAAGTGAATGTACTGCTCTTATAGTGAGGACCCAAGTTATGTTCCCAGCACTTACATCATTATCAGCCCTTGCAGAGCATGTGCACATACCAACACAGACAGACACACACACATCCCTAAAACAAAAAATGTTCACATTCCTTACAAAATATGGTTTGTTAGCTGGATGGGTCATGTGGGTGTTTAAAAAATACTGTAAGAATTTAAGATATAGAAGGTGATATGAGATAGATATAATGATAACATCACTAATGAAAATTATCAGTCATCATTTTGCCTTTTTGTGAATGGTAATAATTCCTAAAATCTACTCTTTTAGAAAAAATGTATCAGTAAAAAATGCTATTATATTCCTCATACTGTGCATTTTCTCCTGTTATTTTTCCATTTACTTGGAACTAGAAACATTATACTTTATGTAGAATAAATTTGAATGCATTTGAATTATTTCTACTTTCTAAAAGTGTTCACATATATACCAATGTCACCTTATTTTTTTAATTTATTCTTTTTTCATATAAGAAATAATAACTGCATCCTCTCCTAAGTCCCCTCCTCCCAATATTTCTTCACCTCTTCTTTCCTCCAGATCCATTGCTCTTTTCTTTCCCTTCAGAAAAAATCAGGACTCCCAGTGACATCAATCAAATGTCATAGTAAGATGCATAAGACTAGGCATAAACTCTTATTATCAAGGCTGGATGTAGCAACCCAGTAGGAGGAAAATGTCTCATGAACAGGCAAAAGAGTCAGAGACAGCCCTACTCCCATAGTTAGGAGTCAAACAAAAACTCCAAGTTAAACAACCACATTATTCATGTGGAGGACCTAGCTTCTGTGGTTGCTTCTTCAGTCTCTCTCTGTGAGCCCCTTTGAACCCTACTTAGTTGACACTGTGAACCATGTTCTCCTAGTGTCCTCCACTCATCTGGCTCGTACAGTCCTTTCTCCTCCTTTTCTATAGGGTTTCCGGAGCTCCATCTAGTGCTTGGCTGTGTGTCTTTGCTTTTGGTTTCATCAGTTGCTAGATGAAGCCTCTCTGATAACAATTGGCCTAAGCAACATCTATGATTATAGCACAATATCATTAGAAATCATTTCATTGACTCTCTTTCTTTCTTTCTATCTTTCTTTCTTCCTTCCTTCATTCTTTCCTTCTTCTCTTTCTTTCTTTTTTTTCTTTTTTTGGTTTTTTCAAGACAGGGTTTCTCTGTGGCTTTGGAGCCTGCGCTGGAACTAGCTCTTGTAGACCAGGCTGGTCTTGAACTCACAAAGATCCGCCTGCCTCTGCCTCCTGAGTGCTGGGATTAAAGGCATGCACCACAACTGCCCGGCTCTTTCTCTTTTTCTTTCTTTCTTTCTCTCTCTCTCTCTCTCTCTCTCTCTCTCTCTCTTTCTCTCTCTCTCCCTTTCTTTCTTTCTTTCTTTTTTCTCTTTTTTGTCAGCATGTTTGGTTTTATCCTAGATCTCTGAGTTATCCAGCTATCCAGGAAGTGTTGCCAATGGGTTTTCACTCACATCTTTGGTCTCAAGTTAGACCAATCATTGGTTGGGCACTCCGACAAGCTCTGAATTACTACTACCTCAGTGCATCTTTCAGGCAGGGCATGTTATGAGTCATAGGTTTTCTGGCTAGGTTGGTGTCCCAGTCCCACTACTGGGAACCTAGTCTGATTCCTGAAGATGAATGAGTCAGGCGCCATATGCCACATCACTAAGAATCCTCCATATCTGCCATGACAGAGAGTCCTTACTAGGTTACCCTCATAGGTTACAAAAAGTTTCCATTGAACTAGGTTCACACAATTTCCCCTAAATACCCACATTTTCTGATGTTATTTTTTCTAACATCTGAGTAACACTCTATAATGTCAATATACCACATTTTCTTTATCCATTCTTTGGATGAGGGACATCTAGGTTGTTTACAGTTTCTGTCTATTATGAATAAAACTGATATGAACATTATTGAGATAGATTCCTTGTGGTAGGATGGGTTGTCTTCTGGGTATATGATGTCCAAAAGTGGAATAGTAGAGTCTTGAGGTAGATTGATTTCCAGTTTTCTGAGAAACCACCGTACAGATTTCCAAATTGGCTGAACAACTTTGGACTCCCACCGGCAATAGGGGAGTCCTCTCCTTACTCTACATTCTCTCAAACATGAGCTGTCATTTGTGTTATTCATCTTAGTCATTTTGAAAGGTATAAGATGGAATCTCAAAGTAGTTTTGATTTTCATTTCCCTAAAATCTGACAGTGTTTTACAATTCCTTAAGTGTTTCTCAGCCATTTGAAGTATTCTAATGAGAATTCTCTGTTTAGGTCTATTAACCCATTTTTAGTTGGATTGTTTGGTATGTTGTTATCTCGTTTCTTGAGTTCTCTATATAATTTGGATATTTTCCCTTTATTGGATGTGGAGATGATGAAAATCTTTCCTCATTCTGTAGGCTACCATTTTGTCTTATTGACTGTGTCCTTTAAGTAATAGAAGCTTGTTTCATGAGGTCCTATTTATTAATTGTCAACCTTAGTGCCTGTGCTATCAGTTTTTAATTACTAAATTTTTAGAAAAATGGCATTAAGAAATGTAAAGCCAAATAAATGGAACTAGAAAAAAAATCATTCTGTGTGAAGTAACTCATATAGGAAATATAAACATGATATGTATTCACTTGGTAAGTAGATATCAGTGTTAAGTAAAGGAAAATCACACTAAAATCCATAGCCATTGACTTTATTTTAAAAAATGCTTTAAACCAAACCAACTTTAAATGTTTAGAAACATAGGTTCTATAGGGCAAATATATATTTAAATTTAAATTTAAATTCAGTATAAAACTTGAATATTGGAAGTGATGACCCAGCATTTTAGCCCTCTGGCTGCTTTTCTATATTCAGAACCCAGCACCCTCTTGGGGTGGCTAACTACCACTTATAAATCTTGCTTGAAGGCACTTGATGCTCTCTCTTTGGGCCTCTGTGGGTACTTACCTACACACATACACAAAAATAAAAAATGAAATAAAATAACAATTGAATGGTGAGCAAATTTTAACCAATGACACTTAAAATAGTCAACTATTAGGGATTACTTAATGGATTGCTGAGACATTGCTGGAAGAAATTATACCCATGAGTTGAGTCACATGTTTTGGATTAATTTAGATCATAAAACATTTGAAAATCACTGACTGATATTTGGAAAATAAATTAAGAAAGTGTGTTTTCCTGATATTGAATATACAAAAGTATATAAATTTTACTGAATTTCACATTTCACTATAGCCTTTAGAAATATTACTGTCAATTTAATTGAGTTTATTTGGAATATATTCAGGTATTTCAGGTAAATTTTTAAAAATTTGCTTTGACCTTCATTGTATTCTCCAAAAGGCTAATTGATTTTAATCTATTGATCCATTTTCAAAAATCCCCAAAGAAATGCATTGCAAATTTATATTGCATAAGCTCTATTCTTCATCACTTCATCAGAACTGTAACAGAACAACGGGAACTTAGCCAAGAGCTTCTTGCCATCCAAAGGCCAGACTTTCTGGAAATTGAATCAACCTAGGCATTAATTATGTGAGCATATGATGGTTGTTTGATATGTCTTTTTAATATCAAGGAAGTGCATTATAAAATATAATAAATTATCCTCATCATATTGAGACCAGTTATACAAATAATTTAAAAGAGAAAAGGAAAGTCAATTAAGTAGAAATTTTATCTAAACATATTCAGATTTTGACTTTCAAGTTTGCAGTACATTTACGAATTTAATTAACTTTGCAGGCTGAAAAGATGTCACTGTGGTTAAGAGCACTTGTGGCTCTTGTAGAGGACACAGAATCTATCACCAGCCCCAACATTGTGTCTCAACATAATCTGTAATTCTAGTTCCAGGTGATCATATATCCTTTTTTAGCCTTTATGTGTATCAACTTTGTATGTGTTTCACAGAATTAATTGATACAAAATAGCCACACATACAAAATATTGAATAACTTTATATGGCCATCCTTCCTATACCCTTTAATAGTGCCTACTAGGTAGAAAATGTACAGGACTTACCTTGTTGTTTTCCATCCCTTGGGAATCCTACACAGTTAGTTGTTCAAATCTCAAAAATTGTCTCTCATATTTTTTCACTATTGTAAGAGTCTGTTTGTTTGTTCCCAGATGATCAGACCAAAAATAATCACACAGAAACCATATTATTAAAAAAAAAAACCTATTTGGCCATAGCTTAAGCGTATTTCTGGCTAACTCCTATCTTAAATTAACTGATCTCAATTAATCTGTGTATCACCACATGGCTGTGGTTTACAGGGTAAAGTTCCAGCATCAATCTCTGGAGGGACTCCATAGCATCCCGCTGGCTCCACCTTCTTTCTCCCAGCATTCAGTTTAGTTTTCCCTGCCTAGCTCTGTTCTACCGTATCAGGCCAAGCTGGGTTCTTTATTAATCAATGGCATTCACAGCACACAGAGGGGAATCCCACATAACAACATTGCAATTTTTCATGATGGGGATTAATTTTGTTATTAGTTATTCTGCCATGTGATATTAAGTACTACAAGTTTGATTCTTCATATTCCTTAGAGAATTAAAATGTACCTCCTAGTTAAATAACTAATTTTTCAGTTAAAATCTATCAGTTTCATAGGATATATTCAATGATTTCAACCTAAAAATTTACCTAATCATCTGTATAATGTAGATCAGAATCAATTCATATTATATTTAATAACATATATGCATTTCTGTATTTGAACCGACACTATTCTTAAGTCTGATATATCCTGCCTTTATTGTTTACTTAATAAACAGGCAACCCAATTAAAATTTGTTAGAGTATTTATCAAATAATAGTTATATATATATTTAAATTTGTAATATAATATCTCCAAAATAATTATGACTTAAAACTTCATGCCAAATCATTTTTGATAAGTATAAGCCAGATTGCATATATTTTCTAAAGTGATTGTTAACAATCATAACACAAAGTAAATTTTTGATTTTAAAATAAATATATATTCCAAAATTAAAGCCATGTAGTTAAACTTATGTTTGATCTCTGACTGTCTAAGTAGCTCAGACAGAGATCACAATATATCCAATGTTTAAATATTTAGTACATAGCTCCTTACAAAACAATCTAAGCTCCATTTATACTTATGTATTTGAATACAGGTTATGGTCAATAGATCATAATCTAATGATCCACCTTATTATCACACCCTGACTGATATTACTTAAAATACTGATATCATAATTAACAGTAGGTATATTATTGTTTGTTTCCTTTGTCTCCCTAAGTTTCAAAGAAGTAATGTATGAGGAGGTCACAGTATAAAGGAGATGAAAAATTTCAAACCTACTAGGGAATTAGGAGTAACCTTTTAATTTTTCTGAATATTTCTTCTATAAACCATTTCTGTATCTGTGGGATATAGTCAATATTTACAAGTTAATAAGAATTATTTGTACATGCTCAGGAAGCTCCATAAATCATGTCATTATATATTTATAAATTATTACAAAACTATGAAAAATAAATGTATTTATAATAAAAAGAAATAATCAAAACAAAATAACATATAGTCTAATTATTGCTACTACTGGCTGCAGGTATAATTTAATGGAAAGGTAAAAGAACCTCTGCAGTTTATTAATAACACACAATGTTGACTAGAAATTAGACCTACATATTTTAAGCAATAGCACTAATATAAAAGCTACTAACTTCCTACAATATGCATAGTGTATTAACAAAACTCTTTTTACATTCCTACTGTTGCTATGCAAGAACATGACCTACTTGAAAAAGTTAAAACTAAGAAAATAAGTTTTATTTGAAATTAATTTAAAATAAGACCACAGTATTTATACCATTTAATACTTTCTAATAAGTTTCTTTTCTTCCTGCTATCATTAAAATCAATTTTTAACTTCAATACTGTGCTGGTTTGAATAAAAATGGCACTCAAAGGCCCATAGAAAGTGAGCCTATTAAGAGGTGTGATCTTGGTGTAGGTGTGGTTTTGTTGGAGGAAAGGAATCGATGGGAGCAGGCATTGGGTTCTCAGACACTCAAGCCTGGCCAGTGTGTCTCAGTCTTTTCCTGCTGTGTGAGGATGGAGATGCAGAACTCTTAGCTTCTTTTCTAGCACCATGTATGACTACATGCTGCTATGCTTCCTGCCATGATGGTAATGGACTAAATTTCTGAAACTTTAAGGTGCAGTCCTTTATAAGAGTTGCTGTGGTCGTGGTGTCTCTTCACATAAAAAAAAAAGAAACAAGAGAAGAAGAACCAAACAGACAAACAAACAAAAAACAAAACAAAAAATCCCTACCCAAGAAAAGTGGTATTTAAATAAAGGGATATCTTTAAATCATATAATATAGAGCAGGGAAATATGCTATCCAAGTTTGAAAGTTTAAAACTTATTGGAACCCTAGCTCCAGTGAATCCACACACTCTTCTCACCTCCCTGGGCAACTGTACACACATGGCAAACATTTTAATTCTGTATCTGCTAAAGACACAATAATTTTCAGTGTTAGAATGTAGTACTGTGCAAACTATTATATCAAATCACCAAGTGAGACATTAAAAAGCTTTAAGCACAACCTGTCTCAATACCAAAATACAAAAGTTTTTTTTTTATTTCAAAAATGGAAGGAATAGTTATTTGAACAAAAACAAAATTTAAGTTTAGAGGAAATTGTTGCTTTTTTAAGTCTGGCATACTAAAATATCCTATTATTGTATTAGAAAAATGTATTTAAAACTTTTTCTTAGGTGAATAATTGGTGTAGGAGGGTTCTTATATATTTGGGTTGCTTTCATTGGTTAATAAAGAAACTGCCTTGGCCTTTTGATAGGGTAAAATCTTAGATAGGCAAGAAGGACAGAATGGAATTCTGGGTAGCGAAGGCTCAGGGAGAGCCGCCATGAAATGGCCAGAGTCAAACATGTTGAATCTTTCCTGGTAAGACCACTCCCTTGTGGTGACTCACAGACTATTAGAAATGGGTTGATTCAAGATGTAAGAGTTAGCCAACAAAAGGCTAAAACTATTGGGCCAGGCAGTAATTTAATTAATACAATTTCCATGTGGTTATTCCAGGTATAAGATAGCCAGGGCCAAAAGTAGGCCCGCAGCCGGGAGCCAAGCACTGAGAACACAGCCCGCTCCTCTGCAGGGACACAGCCTGTGCCTCCTCATGCAACAAATAATTGATATTATATTCCTGTTATTTTACTTGATCCATTTCAATGTGCAGGCATTGTACTATGCCCTTAGTAGATGCTGTATTATAATAATCAAATCCATGATTGTCCTATCTCTTTTTCTTCATGCCCTTACATAAGAGTTTAGAGGAATTTCAGGGTGGCTAAAAAAATAATAAGGAAAACAATAAGACAGCCCATACAAGTTATAACGACAACTCTGGCTTACATTTTAACACTATCAATGAGAATGAGATGTTCCTCTCTGCTTTGATCATATGATGAGAAAATGGATTTAAATTGGGATATTAAGCACTGGAGAGATAAAACTAGCCCATGCTGCAACATGGGGAAACTCTGGAAGCAGCAATGCATGGCTAACCTTCACTCAAAAATAACTAGTAAGCCTATAGTCACCCAGAGTACATTAACCAAATGGTACAGGTCAATGATAATGACTGCCATGAAAAGGAGAAACTTCCAGATTGAAACAGAAAAATCACATTATGAATACTGAAATCAAGCTACTATGTTACTAAATACCTTATAAGCTATTGGCAAATGAATAGGGGTGACATGTAGACACAATGCCATGAAGATGTCAGAAATAAATTAATTAAATTCAGGAACCAGTATTTTAAGAAGACAAATTCCAAAGATGTACAGCAGAGGCATTCTTTTCTCCCCTCAGATAAAGATGTAACATGACAGAAATGAAAGCAGGCAAAAATATAATTAGTTCCTGTCTTCCTGGTATGGCACCCAGCAACAGAAACATATTAAAGACCAGAAAAGAAAAATTTCCTTTCTTACCTTATTTTCCCCATACAGGTTATTTAAAAAAAAAAAAACTTCATTGTGGTGGTGTTACACAAGGTGACTCTGCATGTTTTCAGGAGGATTTTAAAGGCAAAAATATGTTTCATGTTGACCAGGAAAACTTGAAGCAATAACAAAGTAACTGATAAAAGAAACAAAAATTGTGAACCCCACAGTGAGCTCCTAAGATCTCAAAAGTCTGTTTCAGAGATAGATAAGATCTTTAAGGCACAACAAATTGTTCCTTTGTCATCTACCTAGAAAACAAATTCAAAATAATTTTTAAAAAATGAGGTGGCAAGGAAGTAACTTTGAAGAAATGAATTTGATATCCAAATATGCAGTGTCATTGCCATTGATGCCATGAAAGTGGAGCAGCACTTTAACCTTAAAATTACTGCAAAACTGTTATTGCTCTCCATGTGGGCTTCAGCACAAACTTATAAAAGAGTATCTCCTAACAAGTTCCATACCATGGTTCTTAAACCAGTTTATAGCCCCCAGGACTTGCTAGATAGTCTAGTACAAATGGAGCATGTTGCTGAGACTACAATGTATAAGATAGTGGCTGGAAGTACAATTAGTGAAAAATTCAGACAGGAATATATAGCAAAGACTGGATTTAAGTAAGTAGATGCCTTAACTCTTATTTTGGTTTCTAAAACCATAGTCAAGGGAATATACAACCTAAAAGGTAGCTTTATTTATTTTCAGTCTGTGATTTTCTTTATGTGCTTATTTGTGATCACCAGTTAGGAAAATTTGTTTACTATTTAAAAGTACAAAGATTATCTCAATGTAACAGCCTTGCATCCACATAACTTACCCTATTCTCTAAGGAAAGAAAGCATATTAAAATATACCAATGAGTCATTCAGAGTACTACTCAATAAAGAAGAGTAGATAGGTGACATGTTAAGGGAAAACAGACACTACCATTCTGGATTCAATATAATGGGAAAGATAACCAGAAGATGAGAAAATGGAAGAGAATGGAATTATGAAATCTCACACACATATGTCCTGAAGCAACGAGGGATTTCAGAATGGTCAATTGACAAGTCCAAGACTGAAACAAATGAGAATTATAATGCAAGTTAAGACCAGTAAAAAAAAAAAAGGTACCTCTAAGCAAGTCTGAAAGAAATCATATAAGAATAATCAGGAGTATATTATTAACCAAAGAAAATCGCCACTAAAGAAGAACAGGTCACATTTGTGGTTCAAAGACACATAAAATGGAAGAAACAAGAAGGAAAAAAGAGCAAGCAGGTATCCATTTTACTCTAATAATGACAAACAGAGGTCCACAAAGGAAAAAAACTCAAATTGGAAAGAACCAAGGACTTCTCTTAACAGTCACCTATATGTACAAATACACTGCCTCTGGCAATGCCTGCCAACTCAACTGATGGTATATACAAGTAGAAAAGAGCCTCTCTACACCTGAAATCAAATGTTTTCCTTTCTTAGTGTGTACCCTCCTGGTCAATATCATGGGGGAAACCTTCTCCCAGGAGAAACACTGGGAAATGGACAATCTGAAAAATGTAACCTTGCCTGTTGCATTGGAAGCACAGGAAATGAACACCAAAGCAAGGGTTCCTCCTCAGCTGTTTTCTTTCTACTGAAGAGAGCCAGGGGAAGAGAGTATACTAGATACTGCTTGAATGCAGTTCGAGATGAGTCAGTGTACCTCTTGTGACCTCTGTAAAAACTAATGCACAATTTCATTGCATGGGCTGATCATAGAATGCATTTTGCCAAATGCAAATAGATTGCTTGTTATGCCTATAGAAAGGGACTCCTGTATACACTAGCAGCTTGTAAACTGGTGGAAAGTAAAGAGGGCTGGACAGGCATAAGTCTACCACATAAGGGCATTCTAAACAAAGTGAAAATCCATTTTGTTGAGTCAAGTCCTGGACAAACCCACAAATTTTCATCACATGGCATTCCCCTCCTCACTCCAAATGATTGCAATAGGCCGGAGGCAGAGCAGTCAGGAAGCCCCTTCCTTCCAAGACTGGAGACCAAAATTTCTTGGAGGAAATAACTCAAGAGGTATATCTCATTGGGTAACAGTCACAATTAATGAGGGTACAATTCCTGTCAAGGGCAGTGTGTTCTTTCCCAGAAATTTACAGGACTCATGTGGCAAGATCCTGCCTCATGCTCACCAATGATTCCTGGTGAAGAACAGTCTAGGCTGGATGTGGCTGCCCTCTAAAGCTTGATCCTACTGACCACCTGTATCTGTCATGTCAACCAGCACAGCCATAGTTCTGCAAAATCAGCTGATTGTGTCCTGTCACAAAAAGGGTGTGTGTTTCGCTGATAATCCCTATTTCCCAGACATTTGTGGCACATCGATCTTCATCTTATTATTCTCCATGGACAGAGGTCTCTCAGCTGACCTAAATTTTGCCAATATGATCCCCTGTGATGGCATGTTACCATAGAAGCAGAATCATATGTAACAAGTAGGCCCTTGTATTAAACAGAGCATTCACTCACAAGCAAGTTGCCTCAGCACTGGCAATATACATGAATCTGCAGTGTCCTCAGCTCTTAAATGTGGACCTAACGTTGCAAGGGCCCACTGAAGCCAAGCCCCGACATGCACCCATGCACTCACATCAAAGGAAATCTTGGATTGATACAGATATGCCTATTTAATCTTGCCTGTAAAATAAGTTTTTGAGAGCCATCCAGAGTACATCCACCAAAGGCTAG
This sequence comes from Dicrostonyx torquatus, assembly GCA_028555095.1. Classification (NCBI taxonomy): domain Eukaryota; kingdom Metazoa; phylum Chordata; class Mammalia; order Rodentia; family Cricetidae; genus Dicrostonyx; species Dicrostonyx torquatus. The sequence continues at coordinate 232,395 of JAQHUG010000259.1, read as the reverse complement.
AGGTCAGCATGCTTCATTGACATTAATAGAGGAAGAGTTCAAATTCATGTTCAGACAGCACAGTTTGAATACAGGAAAGACCATTAGATCCCTAGCAGCATGTGTACTCCTGGTAACTGAAGAATAGTGCTATGTCAGAAGTCCAAGGAATGTAACATGTCACTGAGGCTGCACTGAGAATTCCTTTCACGGAGTCCAGATCATCAAACAGAAAAGAGAACCTGACACAAAAGAGACCCTGACACTTGGATGCCTGGACTTGTGCTCTCCCCACAAAGTGAATTATTTAGCCATTGGAGAGAGAAGGCAGGAACCCATGAAAGTTCATGAGCAGTAATGTGGAGGTTTTGGCAGGATGAATCAGATGGGATATCTCACTGGGATTCTATTAATCATCTGGGACAAAGCTGTGGGTACAAGCACAACCATTAAACAGACTGAGAAGGCAAGTAGAAAGGTAAAGCCCTGGAACACCTGGGATCCAGTGATTTCCTTGTTTGTGGGCCTGATGACAGAACCACCACTGCCTGTCAGCCAGCATACTACACTCTTTCCGGTAAATTGTGGGAAACTTCATGAATGCATAAGCACCAATAAACTCTGTCACAGAACCTGAAGTCCGCAGAAGCAAAGCTATCTCCCATGAGTGCAAGTCTTCATCCTCAGCAGTACTCCATGTAAGGAAATCTAGAGATCTGATACTAGTGGACATCACATACTGCTTGGAGTCATTAAGAGAACCTTTGTCCCTTTGTGTGACAAGTGCAGAGTGTTCCCAGATAGAGAATGAAGTTCTTCATCTGGCAGGGATCAGTTTCCTGCTATCCCATGACAACTGATCTCATACAAGCTGGAATGCTACAGAGAAATCACGAACTCCCATTGAGTTCTGCAATCATCAAGAAGACCAGGAGTGCTAGTCTCTGCCAATCTCAGGAAACCATCAGGGAGGACACAAGAAACATTAAAAGACATTCTTTCTGGGCAAGTAAAGTTGGGTCCTCTGAAACAGGAGTAACTGAAAAGTATGTCATGTCTCTTTGCTTTGTAGTTTGCAAAGCTCTTTCCACAGTGAAGGGTTCTTGAACCCTAAGAATGCTCTCCAGAAACAAAGTCAGGTGCCAAGGGATAGTGAAATATATGGAGGAGACAGAAAGAGCAAGCAACACTCTCCAAGTTAGTGCTTGATCCTTGGCATGCCCTAGGCTTATAAGATCCTCAGGCTCCCCTTGCTAAGTAAAACCAATCTTCCCTAACTCTTCATGCATGATAAAATCAGGCATGTCTCCAGAAGTCCCTGAGTGTCCGTCACAGATAAGTTTTGCAACTATGTTGGAGGACCCAAAAGAGACTAGCATGTCTGTCATGTCAATGCTGTCATCATTGTTCAGGTGCAGCTTAGGCATCTATGCTGGTGAGGCTTTTTGTGTGTGTAAATATTTCTTCTGGGAGATACTGTCTCACAGCTGTATTCCTGTTCCTTTGACTCTTACAGTCTTTATTCTTCCTCTTCTGCAATCTGTCCTGGGAATCAAGTGCAAATGTTATGGCTTCTATGTATATGCTGGTAGTGGGTAATAGAGAATCTCTTGTTCTTTGTCTTTGGTAGAATGCGATGTTCTATCATGATCTCTGTCTCAGGGCAATGACTGCATGAATCTATAGAGCACTGGTAACAGGAGGAAGAGAGGGATGTAGAAAGAGAAAGAGAGAAAACCAGAGACAGAGAAGCAGACAGATAGACAGGCACACACAGAGAGAGTATTCCATTGGACAGAGGATGCAGCTGAGTCCATGCTTAATGGAAGATGACCAGAACCCTAAGGTTTTCTCCTTAGGAATGATGAGGAGGTAAACTCAGAAGTTTGGGGCAGGGTAAAGTGAAATAGTAGGATATAAATGATCTGATAGAGGCTATGGATATCAGAGGCTCTTTAGGGGGAAAATAAGACAGATAAATAGAGAACAAAGAGCAAGAAGAGTAAATTAACCATAAGGATGTCTGAAAACACCACAAAGAATCGTATTATTAACTAACTATTTACCTGCAAAAATCCTAATATACAACTACATGTATAAGTAAATATACATACAAAGTTTCAATAAACTTTTCTCATGTGGGCTGATGGTACTCCATCCAAAAGCCAAGGAACACCAAACAAAACACCAGTATGAGACATAAGAAGCCTTCTTTTGTGCAGTTAGCCAGGGCTATTCAAGAGACTTCCAAAACATACAGTTTATTTCTTTTGCCTTTGGTTACCCTTTGCGGTGGAAGACAAAACCCTATTGTTGAAGACACATGTACTACAGAAACAGGGCCCAGAGACCCACAGCCTGGAATTTAGCAGAAAACCCCTCCATGAGGACCAACTGTCACAGCACCAAAAGACATCATGAAGTTTTAAAAGAGAGGAAACCAAGAGCCCTACTCAGCTATGATGCTTATGAACCTCATTAACATTCAGCATGGTATGGTAACCTTTTGAGTGCATTAGTGCCACACATACCATAGCAGTAACTGATAGCTTTGTCTTACTATATATTCAACAAGAGGAATACCATTCCAGGTAATAGAAATATAGATAACTCTTCAGGGCTAGTGAAGTCTTGGTTACTGGAGGAGAATTTACAACCAATAATTTACAAAACCATTATAATCCATAGAAATAGTTGCTGTGGGAACTTCTTCAGCCAATAGCTTTTAAGATATTGGCCCACATTGGGCATGGTCTCATGTACTATAATTACAGGTAAAAAACATGCATGGGTCCTTGGTTGCTGAATTTGGTTCCAGTTCCCAGAACATGCAGAGAACTGCAAATCTTTCACATTAAAGATGTAATCAGGAATAGGCTTTGCCCCATATACATAACACACATGTGATCTCATATGGGCCTTCTAGGTTCTCTAGCTCAAGGTAATGGAGAAATCGATCAATTATTGATTGGAAATGTGCTGAATCCTCAGAATTTCAAAAATACCATCATGTCAATATCAAAGGTTTAAAACAGAAGTTTTACAATACATGGCAACAATTTAAGGAGAAGTCCTATTTGTTCTTTATATAACCAATCACCATTATGTGCAGGAAGTAACCCAAAGGGTATGCAAAGGAGTGAAATCTGAGAAATGGATGTGTTTCCACTTTGTAGAATTTGAAAAATTAAAATATATACATGACACCATTGACACTTAGTCAGATTTTCAATGGACAACAGCTTTGAGTTTGGAAAAGGCTGATTTGGTAAGCACACATTTACTAGAAGTGATGGCCATGATGGGTATACCTGCACAAATAAAGACAGACAATGAATGATGCAGCATATGTCTCTAAGAAAATGAGTTTCTTGCTTATTACAATATAAAGTGTATTATAGGTATACCAAACAATCCTATAGGTCAGGCAGTCATAGAAAGTCCAAACTGAACTATAAAGGATATTTTAAGCAAACAGAAAGGGTTGAAAAATAGCCCCAGATCTTGGATTTTCTTTTTGTTAATGAGAAAGGAAAAACAGCAGCAGAGAGACATTGGATAATAGAAAAAATTGAATTAAATCAGCCAGTGTATTTCAAGGATGTGTTGACCTCAGAATGGAAACCAGGAGATGTGCCACATTGGGAAAGGCATTTTGCTTTTTTGCATAGGAGGAGAAATGTTATGGATGCCATCAAAAGAAATAAATACCTTTTGATAAAGAGAAATGACAGATCATCCACAGAGTTGACAATCCTACAGGTGGTAGGGAAACCTCATAAAGGTTGGGGCAGGGTTCTATTCTTATCTTTGCAGGAAAATATCCATCTTCAAAAAGTTGAGAGACCTGAAACATCTAGATGCTTAAAGAAGAAAATATAGCTATCCAAAAAGAATCACCAAGGAAAGAGAAAATCTGACTTATGGTGCCATATATTCTGCAGGGTAAAATTTCACTACCTAAACATACATGTCTCCCTTCTTCTCAATATAATGATAGTCGCAACTCACTCAATAATCAAAGTTAGCTTTGGAGTTGGACAATGGCTAGCCTTCTCTAAATCCAAACATGCTGGTAAAAGAAAAATTCACAGTTTCCGTCTCATATCAGGAGCCACCAGATGTAGGACAGAAGGAAGAAAAGATTTAAGAAATTTTTTACTTCTTCGCATACCTATTTTTATCTCTAAGGTACCTTTTATTGAATATATGTCTATATGAATAATGTTTATATTTTCCACAATAAATAATAAATTTTCCTGCAGTAATATTTGAAGTTTCCAGGAAGAAGATGTGTCCCTACAACAATGATTCTACCTGATTGATATGATGTCATGTAGCTGATTGCACCACTTTAAGATCACTTCCTAGGTTTATGTCAGTTTCCCCATCTGTTCCCCCTGAGGCATGGGTAGCTATGCCTCCCTATCATTACCCATGGGGAGAATTACCATGCCGCTCAATCATCACAACAAACACTCTGCCAGCTCAATCTGTTGTCTCTGGTTTCTGTACTAGCCAGTTCCTGCAGTCGTTAAGTCCCAAAGAAATCATACAGAGGTCAACATTAACTATAAATTTATTGGCCCATTAGCTCAGGTTTCTTATTAACTCTTATAATTTATATTATCCCATTATTCTTGTCTATGTTAGCCACATTGCTCGATACCTTATTGAGAGAGCCAGTCACATCTGTCAGGACTACAGAGGAATGAGCTTCCTTCTTTCCAGAATTCTCCTGTTCTCATTGTTCCACCTCTACTTCCTGTCTGGTTTTCCCACCTATACTTCCTGCCTGGCTAGTGACCAATCAGCATTTATTTAAAATATAATTGACAGAATACAGGCCATTGTCCCACACCACCAACCTATCTCAATTGTGATACCATAGGGTTTAATCATGGCCTTTCTGGCGAATGTAGACCCTAACATGGTGGTTTTGCTATGGATACTCACTGTCTTAGCCAGTCTCTCCTTTGTTTGCAAAGCAGACAATGAATCTGTTCCCGATGCCCTGTACTTGGAACAGGTTTTACAGCAATGTGCAATGCATTTACAAACCTATTAGGACTGGTACCATCTAATGAAGGCTGTCTTAGTGCCTGCAGTCTTCCTTAACTGGTGCTCTGCCTATGATGATCAGGCCGAATCACAGGCCCATATTAATATATAGTATAACCTTCCTGTAACTCACGAAATGCTCATGGGCCACGGGCAATATGTCAACCCTTACTCGGGCCCAAAATGGACAGCAAGCTTTCTTTCAACATGTCTCTGATCTGGCCTTTAAAGCCCTAAAGATATGCACCCTTCCCTGGGACCCATCTGCATATTTTCATAACCTTGTGCAGCAGCTGAGGGAGCTTTTTACTGACTTCCTCACCTGGTTTAAGAAGGTAATGGTGTGGAGTATGTCCCCAGGCCCCATGAGGGAAATGCCAATCAAACAGTTAACTTGGAAGGGGCTTAGTGCCCTTACCCATGATGCAGTGGGTAATGGGTAATGGCAAGCAGAGACCTTGATTTCACCAAAACCCCGACAGCTGCTCTTACAGCTTCCCTTATTGCTCTTCTTGCTGATAGACAACAAAGTGAAAATTCTCCAGTGTCACCAGCTGGGTCTGACAAGAGATGACATGGACTTATGGATAGGAACCACATCACCTCAGCAGATGCCAGAACAGTGGATTCCCCCACCCCTACTGGGGCAGGGTGGGGATGTATAAGGTTTACCCCTTCCTGAAGTAAACTGAGCTTGCTGTTTTGTTTGACCTGGACTTGAGGCCTATGTTATTGGTGCCACACCTTCTTTCCTTTTTCCCAAGGGATACCCACTGGGACCCTGCAACAAATGTTCTGAAAGGCATAAAGGTATTCCCTTCAATGTGATGGCTACTTTCCAACTTGTACATTCTACATTTTAGTAGCTGTGTAAAGGAAATATCAGATTAGGGAAAGCAAACATTTGAGAATCTTAGACTCAAATAGGTTGGTATAACCACATGCTATACAGGTTATGGAACACATTATGCCATAAGAAACCAAGTCCCATATGAATCTAACAACTATACATGAACCTAAGCAACAATATAAAATGCCTGTGACTAACCTTTTGTTAGATTACAAGTTTAGATTTCTAAGTGTTGTGATGCATAAGAAGTAGTGTTTTGGATGAACCATAGAAACAATAAAAATATTTTAACCTGAAGCAACTTGCAGATATGTTTTACAAATTCTTAATCGATAAAGCTGTAATTTCTTTCTTATTGAGCTCTACATTTTTCTGTGCTCCCCTCCCTGCCTCTCTCTCCTCCCCTTCAACTCTCCCCAAAGTCCCCATGCTCGCAATTTACTCAGGAGATCTTGTCTTTTTTTATTTCCTATGTAGAATAGATTTATATATGTCTCTCTTAGGGTCCTCATTGTTGTCTAGGATCTCTGGGGTTGTGATTTATAGACTGGTTTTCTTTGCTTTATGACTAAAAGCCACTTGTGAGTGAGTACATATGATGTTTGTCTTTCTGGGTCTGGGTTACCTCACTCAATATGATGTTTTCTAGATCCCTCCATTTACCTGCAAATTTCAAGAGGTCATTAATTTTTTCTGCTGTATAGCACCCCATTGTGTAAATGTACCACATTTTCCTTATCCATTCTTCATTCAAAGGGCATTTAAATTGTTTCCAGGTTCTGTCTGTAATTTCTAAACTAAATATCAGGGGCTATATGTGAGAGTAGGCTAAGTGTGAACATGGGTGACTTACAATAGCTTGCCTACTTACAATAGCTTGCCTACTTTTCTGAGGTTGTTTAATAACTGTTTTACATTGTTTTTGCTTGAAATTGGAAACAACATTTTCTCTCAGACTTATTCTTCCATTTCAGAGAACCAGTATTGAGTAAAAAATAAGTAGTTCAGATTTGGTAAGTGGGCATTGTTTGGTACCAAATGGACAAAGAGTAACATAGGCATTTTCTGAACAAAATAAAACAGCCTGTACTAAATATTGACACCAAAGAATTTAGCATGTTCTATCTATCCTTAATACAATAACCAAATGTTCCTTGTCAATGGATTTCCTTGTTTTGAGATTAACATTGTCCCAAATAAAAAATGAGTAAGTGATTTATGAGTTTTATAGTGAGGCTCGTGTTACAAGAGATTGTAAACTTGTGGTAATATAAGTAACACTGCAAGAATTAAATATTTAAGGTATACTGGTATATTATTTGTGTTTTAATAAAAAAAAAGCTTTCCTGAAAATCAGAAGGCAAAACAGCTGCGTTAGTCAGCCCTACAGGTCAGGGAGTGGTGGCACACACCTTTAATCCCAGGACTCAGAAGACAGGGGAACGTGGATCTTTGTGGGTTCAAGTCCATCTTGGTCTACACAAGATTGAAACTGTCTAAAAGCAAAACATAGCTCACACAAAGGTAATCCCAGTACTTGGGATCACACACCTTTAAATCCCAGCACTAGGGAGGTGGAGATTGGAGTGATATGGATGGGCAGAGAGAGGAATATAAAGGAGAAGAGACAGGAACTCAGTGGAGTGTGAAGTTTGAGGTTGGTGGACAGCATTTCAGGAACACCCCTTTGTTTGTCTCAGCCTTTGTAGAGGTAAGATCTTTGAAGTGGCTTGGTTGCTTTGCTTTTCTAATCTTCAGCTAGAACCCCAATATTTGTCTCTGGGTTTTTATTATTCATACTACTTTCCTGTCTTTACCTATGAAAGGAAAAGGAATAAGTTTCTGAAAAGAATATGAAAATGTTCTACATTTTACATTTAAAGATACTTAAAAGTTGAATGAAAACACAGAGAATAAGAAAAAAAACATTGTCTGAACATTGTGTGTGCTACTCAATTGAAGCCTTCATTAGACAAGCAACAGAGGCTTGTTAAAAAAAATTAAACCTCCATAAATATGTGATTCTTTGACTGTTATTTAACCTAAGAATTTTCAGGTCTGTTTCCCAGGTGCTTATGATATTTATCTTCAGCTAATGATGTGAAAATAAATACATATACTATATTAATATTAATGCCACTAATAAGGGAAACATTGCTAAGAGAATCAAAATGAAGATAGGTCTTCAATTGGAATATAGATTTAACATGCACTATTTTAGCAGAAGGTTATTTGAGATACACTATTTTAACTGCTAACAGTAGGTATGATAAATATAGTTCACATAAGGTATCAGACAATTTGGCAATTGAAAACTAGATATAACTTCACGAAAAAGACTTAAGAAAGAACATACTAAATAGAGGAAACAAAAATGCACAATAAATGTTAAAATCAGTTTTTATTAATCAAATATCTAATACTGAGATTAAAAGGGCATGGCAAAGAAAATAGGCGACCAACAGATTAAGCAGTTATATTACCTCTGAAAACTGAACTTAAAACATTCTAATAAAATTAACATATAAGCTTTCTATACTAGAGTGGAAAATGGGATAAAAACTATTATATATAAGATCATATAACTTTCATAAAGTTAACTGGGATGACAATAATAAATTTAATGTTATATAACCCAACTGTTACACTTACATTATCATTTTTAAAAGAATATTGTGTTGATTTTCTTTGAACAATCCTAATAGATTGTGGGAAATATCCTCTTAGATATAACATTTTCTCATTGTTATATATAAAAAATAGAACAAAGAACATTAAGCACTCTTGTAACTGTATTTGCTCCAAGATATGATTTATAACTTCTTCTCACTGTTTGATCAGTTCTTATACTTGGGCATTTTTTTTCTTTTCTTCTTTCTTACACTAAGTTGTGAACCTAAGGTAAATTAACCTTTTTATCCTTATAGAACAGTACTTAGAGCCAGGAGGTGGTGGCACATGCCTTTAATCCCAGCACTCGGGAGGCAGATGCAGGCAGATCTTTGTGAGTTCGAGATCACCCTGGTCTACAAGAGCTAGTTCCAGTGCGGGTTCCAAAGCCACAGAGAAACCCTGTCTCGAAAAACCAAAAATAAATAAATAAATAAATAAATAAAAGAACAGTACTTAGATATGAATACATGTTCTATCCATGAGATTTGCTGAGCACAGAAAATAAGAACATATGGAATAGGTGATACTTATTAAATTCTTTCTAAAATCTGTTAAAATATTTTAAATATATATAATTTTTGTTTTGAAAGTGCTTATTTTCTTTTTTATTGTTAAAAAAGAAATTTACATTTACTCCCCTTGTCCCAGGCCCTCCTACTCCCCCAATATCCCTCTTCCCTCCGCCTGCTTCCTTAAGAGAGGGCAAGGTACCCTGCCCTGTTGGAAGCCCAAGGCCCTCCCCCCTCCTCCCTGGCATAAGAAGTTGTTCAACCATATAAACTAGATTCGCAAAAAGCCACTACATGCAGAAGAGATAGGTTCCTGTGCCATTATTATTGCTTTCTCAGTCAGTCCCTGTTGGCAGCCACATTCAGGGACTCCTGTTTGGTTATATGCTCATTCATTCCTGGTCCAGCTGGATTTGATGAGCTCTCAATAGATCAGACACACTGTCTCAGTTGATGGGCCAGTCCCTCACAGACCTAACTTCCTTGCTCATCTTCTCCCACCTTCTGCTCTTCAACTGAACATTGGTAGCTCAGTCCTTTTTTCTGATGTGGATGTGGGTCTCTGACTCTATCTTCATCCATCAGGTGAAATTTTTATGGTGATGATCAAGATATTCATCAATGTGACTATGGGACAAGGCTAGTTCAGGGACCCTCTCCTCTGCAGCCCAAATACCTAGCTGGGACATACCTGTGAATACCTGGGATCCCCTCTGGAGACAAGTCTCTTGCAAATCTTAAAATAATTCCCTAAATGTAGAAGTCTTAATCCCTTCTCCAATAACCACCATTCCTCCATCTCCACCCTCCCACTCCCCCAAGCTCTCCCCAGTTCTTCCCTTCTCC
>JAQHUG010000259.1:208776-221997 GCA_028555095.1 Dicrostonyx torquatus | reverse complement strand
TTGGTGTTTTTGATTTTAGCCATTCTGACAGGTGTTAGATAGTATCTCAAATTTGTTTTGATTTGCATTTCCCTGATCGTTAAGGAAGTTGAACATGACCTTAAGAATCTTTTGGCCAATGTGTATGATAAATGAGTTTTACATGCAATGACATTTTATCTAATATATAATATACTCTTCATATTTCCAGGTAACAAAGAATTCAATATCATCATTACTTTTACTAAAATACCTATAATATTACCAGTATATAACTAAATATATAAAAACACAATATAATATCACATTTCTCATGTTACATAACATTTTGTTTTGGTTATTGAGTCAGGGTTTTTTTCTAAACAACCCTGGCTGTCCTAGAACTCACTCTGTAGACCAGGCTGGTCTGAAACTCACAAAGATCTACCTGACTCTGTCCCAAGTGCTGAAATTAAAGGCATGACCCACAGGTCCTAATATATTACATAACTTTCATATAATAATTATAGTAGTGTACTATTAGTCTATCTATCTATAAAATACCATGTATATAAAAGTTATACAGGTTTAATGTTTCTGCATTTAAATGTAGAATATTCTTCAAAAGGATTCCCTCTTTCATAGAAATTCTCATGTTTTCCTTTCTTTCAATATAAAAACAAATGTTTCTTTTTCTAAATTGAGTTTCATACATTTTTTTGGTTATAATTTCTCTCAATGTCTTAAATTTTTAATCACAATGTAGTTAAAGAGAAGCAAAGTATTGCTTATATATAGCATAAGAGATAACTACCATAATTTTAAAATAATTATGTAGGCATTCATTATGTAGATGTTAATAATATTTTTTATTCATGCAGAACAATTATATATATATATATATATATATATATATATGACAGAGGAAGAACAATAAGAAAATATGCCCAAAGAGAGGCAGGAGAAAGAAATGGAGAAATATAATTCTATACAATTATTAGTATTATGACATAACATACTTAATTAACTTTTCATTTATAAGAAAACATCCATGTGTGCTTTGTCTTTACAATGGTATAAGATTGTAACAATTGTAATTTAAAGTTTGTAGTTAATTTTCAGCTCTAAAGGTTCTACAGTCAAATCTGCACTTAGGACATGGTAGCATCATTACAAACTATAATATCACTTACTGTATGTGAAAATTAAATTAAAAATTTTAAGTTTTAGTACCTGATGCATAGTATTCATTACCTAATTAGTCATTCTTAGATCATTAGTTCTATTGTTCTTTAAGTAATGCACATCTTTTTATAATGATGTTATCAAAATTTCCAGTGTTTAGATGTTTTGATTCCATCACTTAGAGCAATATTAAAACACTAAACCTGTTCCTCAGCTTGTAGTTGCATGGGTATTGATAAGATTGCTCTTGATTACCCTTTGAAGCTGACAGTGAGACATATTTTTCTCCTAATAAAACAAAAATATACTCTTTAATGAATACACTATTTGGCTGTGTTCTTTTATAGTATAGGATCAAATCTAGGAACTTGTGGTTTACTGAGGCAAGCAGTCTACCTAATACTGAGATACAACTTGTATTCTGAAACAGAAATTCTGCAGCTATTTCTCTTTTCCTTTTATTATGTATGTAAATAGTGGATCCTGATATATTTCATCAAATGGCAGTATACAGGAACATCCCCTTTAACAAATATAAGGCCAATGTAGAAGTTTCTTGTACAAGTTAAAAATATGAGTATGAGGCAAGACAAACGTACTTCTAATCCACGTTTTTAGGAGGGCAGATCATGAGTGTGACATAAGCCTGGGCTATACAGCAACTTTCAAGTCAGCCTGGGAAATATGTTAAGATATTTTCTATATAACTTGTTTATATTTTCCTATTCCTACTTCTTTCCTTTTTGCTTGTTTTGTCTAACTTTCAGCATGACTTGTTTGTGTGTTTCTTTACAAAAAAAGGAAGAAAATAAAAATATATATGGTTAAAAAGCCATCATTAATGCTATCATGAGACAATTAAATTTATACAAAATATATTAGTTTATGTTTGGTTAAAATTGCTCAAAATCTTTACTGATTCATGCATCCTTTCAGAAGCAACTGCACTATAAAAAGATGGGCATTACTTAAAGAACAATGGAACTAATGAAAATATGATCATTTAAATTTGAATTTTCATAAAATGAATTTGAATGCCTTGTTTTATTAGCAGTAAACTATGAAACTATAACCTGGAAAAATAATACCTACTGTAAGGGCATAAAACATTTTAACACTGATGGGATATAAATAATATAATTTATTAAAAATTAAATCTTATTTTTAATTTATAAGTATAAATTGATAGGTAGCTGTATTATATGGTCCAGAAAATAATTTGTACATTAATAGGTGAAAATATATTGCAAAAGTAAGTGCTTGTGAGTAACTAATATGAATGCAATTTTAGTATTCTTATTACTTATAAAAGAATTATTCTTACCTTTTCTTATACATGCAAATATAGTCAATATGTGAGTATATAAACATTTACATTTCAAAGGAAATAGCATAACTTAAAAACTATCATATATATATATATGTGTGTGTGTGTGTGTGTGTGTACTTACAAAAGGAACTGGATAGGTCAAACAATCCTGAGGGGAAAAAGAATAATGCTGTTTCAGTACTCTCCCCACCCCACCCTACATGATCCTTCATGTTCCTATCCCCACCAACCCCTAGACCACTCACAAAATCTCTTCTATTCTCCTCAGGGATACTGAAAGAGCAGACAGGGAAAGGTGGGCATTTTGGGGCAGGTAAAAACCTGGTGCAAGGAAAACTCCCAGAAATCTACAAGGATAACCCCAGCTAAGACTTCTAGCAATTGTGGACATGTTGCCTAACCTGGTCATCTCCTGTGACCAGGTAAGACTTCCAGTATAGGGATTGGGACAGCAATCCAGCCACTTAACCATCATCCTACTCTCTGCCCTGCCTATGGGATATACTGGAGTAAGGGAGGGGCACATAGATTGTGGGAGTGGTCAACCAATAATTTGTCCAGCCTGAGACATACACATGAGAGGATACTCACCCCTGAAATTGCCTGGAGCAACAGGACCCAGAGGCTGGTTGGTCCAAAGACCTAGAATAGAACCACGCATAACTGGAGGGAAAAATGCCAATGTAATTATGCCTAATGATACTCTGCTATACTCAGATTGGTGTCTAACCAAATAGTCATCAGAGTGACTTTATCCACCAATTGATGGAAACAGATGCAGAGAATCACATTCAAACATTAGGCAGAGCTCAGGGAATTCTAATGAAGAGAGGGAAGAAGGTTTGGAGGAGCCAGAGGTGTCAAAAGACATCATAAGAAAATCCACAGAAACAACTAACTGGGGCTCATAGGAACTAACAGAGAATCAACTGAAAACCAGAAAGCTTGCATGGAACTTACCAAGCCCTTTGCATACATGTGAAAGTTGTATAGCTTGGTCTTCTTGTGGGACTCTTTTTTTTCTGGTTTTTTGAGACAGGGTTTCTCTGTAGCTTTGGAGCCTATCCCGGAACTAGCTCTTGTAGCCCAGGCTGGTCTCGAACTCACAGAGATCCGCCTGCCTCTGCCTCCCGAGTGCTGGGATTAAAGGCGTGCGCCATCACCACCCGGCTTCTTGTGGGACTCTTAACACTTACAGCAGGGGCAGTCGCTGACTCTTTTACTGGCTGTTGGGACCCTATTCCTCACACTGTTTCACTTTGTCTACCCTTAATATAAGGCAAGGTGCTTAGTCTTACTCCAACTTCACATGCCATTGTTTTTTCAATATTCATGTGAGCCCTGCCTTTTTTCTAAATATAAATGTAGAAGGAGTAGATGTGGAGTACAGAGGGGAGATGGATGGAGAGACTAGAAGGAGAGGAGGGAAGGGAAACTGTGGTCAGGATGCAAAAAATAAAATAAATTAATTAAAAAACTAATGGCAATCCCAGATCTCAGGGATATATTACAGTTCTATAGTGATAAAAATAGTATTGTACTAGCCCCAAAACAATTATGTAAGCAGACCAATGAAACAAAATTGAAGACTCAAACATGAGTTAAATATAACTTTGGCTACTTATTATTTGAAAAATATGACAAGAACATAAGATAGAGAAAAAAGCAACACCAACAAATAATACTAGGAAAACTGTATACTCACACACAGAAAAATGAAATTAGACTTGCATCTATAATTTTCAGAAAAACAAACTCCAAAAGGATCAAAGTCCTAATTGTAAAACCTGAAACACTGAAACTTCTAGAAGAAAACATAGCCAGTACCCTACATTACACAGGTAAAGAAAAGGACTTCCTGAAAATGACTCCAACTGCCCAAAAAGCAAGGTCAGCAATTGACATGTGGTAAAACTTAAAAGCTTCTACACAACTACAATCAACACAGTGAGAGAAAGCCAGAAGAATGTGAGAGAATACTTGTCAGCTATATATCCAACAGAGGATTAATATACAAAATTATATAAGAAACACAAAAACAAGAATCAAAATAACTGGCTTGAAAAATGGGCCTCAGATCTGAACAAAGAGTTCTCAAAAGACAAAATATAACTAAGAAATATGACAAAAAATGTTCATCACCTCTCACAATTAGGGAAATAAAAGTCAATAATGTTTGAGATTTTATCACAGTCAGAATGGCAAAGATCAACAAAACAATGGGGACTATATGCTAGGGAGGTAAGGGGAAAACCTTAATTCATTGTTGGGATGATTGCTAATTGGTGCAGCCATTATAGAAATCAGTGTGGAAAATTTTCAAAAAGCTAAAATTAAATCTATCAAATGACCCAGATATATCACTCCTTGGCATATGCACAAAGGATTTGATACCTTTTTCTACAGATACTTCCCCAACCATGTTCATTGCTGCTATTTCCAATAGTGTGGAAGTAGAAACATAGATGTTCTTTAAATGATGACATGAATTTGAAGAAAGGTGAAGAGGGTTATATGGGAGAAGTAGAGGAAGAAATGGGAAATGAGAAATGTTGTAATTATATTATATCAAAAATGCAGGTAAATTGATGGAATTAGAAAAGATCATATCAAGTAATGTAACCCAGACCCAGAAATACAAGCATTACATGCTGTGTCTAATTTAAGGCTCCTAGCTCCAAGTGCTCAGACATGAGTACATAGCCTGGAGAGACCAGGAAATAAAATGGGGTCATTGATAAGAAATGAGGATTTGGGAATAGAAGACAGAGGTGGTAACAGAATATTAGTGATCTTCTCAGTAAAATTATAAATTAGGACTTTTAGAAGAGGGAATAGGTAAATGCGGAAGGGAGGATGGCAAAGGAGAATAGCAGGGTACAAGTGACCTAATAGGGAAAATAAGAAAAGGGATGATCTTTAGGGAGAGAGAGGAAATACAGAAGTAGGGGAAGGAAAGGGTTAAAAAAATCAAGATATCTGAAAAAGACAGGAGGAATCCTATTATTTACTATTTACTATAAAGTTTAATTCATCTCATTCTCCCCCCCCCACACACACAATCTGGGCTGACAATGCTCTCTCCAAGAACCAATGACTACCTAACAAAGACTCAAGTATCAGACATGAGAAGCCCTCTTTTGAGTTGTTGGCCAAGGCTGTCCAAAAAAACTTCAACACTCACCCCATATTGTTATTGCCCTTGGTTGCTAGAGGTAGAATCAGGTTAAGAATATGTGATATGTAATATGTAAGATTATTCAATCCTAAAACAACAAATGAATCATCAAGTACATAGACAAATGAACTGACCTGACAGTTCTCAAAATAAGATGTAAAAAGACCCAAATAGGAAAAAATGGTCTAGTATACATAGTAATAAATAAAATGCAAATGAAATTGTCAGCCTGAGTATTATGGTCTATCATCAAGAAAAAAACCAGCAATGCTGATAATATAGCACGCAATAAAAAAAACTGTACATTATTTGTGAGTAGGTAACTATTTTTGAGAAGCCACGGAAATCAGTGTGGGCAATTTCAAAACAAATTGGAACTGTATAGCCCAGCCACAAGTCTTAGGAATTTATCCAGATGAATGAAGATCAGCATATAATGGAGATACATGCACACCCATGTTTATCAAACCACTACTTACAACAGCCAAACTATTGAAGCAGCCAGATGGCCATCAGCAGGTAAGCTGCTTAAAAGAATTATATACACTATGGAGTATTTTTCAGAGGAAAAATAAAACTTTTACTTGCAGGGGAAGATTATCATAGTAAGTAAAATAAACTGGAGTGAGAATGATGACAAAAATCGTCATCTTTTCTCTCATTGTATAAGCTAAATTTTAAATAAGAAGTAATAGGACTAATTGGAAGGAGAAGAAATCAGATAAGAAATTAAGTATTAAAACAAAAAACAAACAAACAAACAAAAACAAAAAAACCTTATTAAATGTTTAAATAATAAATTGCATAACAATTTTCCTTCAGGATATTTATGCCAGAAATGTGGATACTTTGATTCACAAAGGAACTTGGACAAAAATGTTCATCATTGACTTACTTTTATTAAACAATAGATGAATAAAAATCCCTATAATCTGCAAAGTAAAAGCCCAATAAAATATGTAATTATAAACTAAATCATAATTATGAAATATTTTTTTTCAAATAAGTTCTAAACATAACTTCCAATAATATAAGATCAGGTATGCTGCAAAGTCAGAAGACAGAATTCATCTAGAGCCTCCAAATACATATACACACACACACCACACACACACACATACACACACACACATACACACACACACACACACATACACACACACACATACACACACACACACACACCCCATACTATGTCACATAATATTCCATAAAAATAGGCTTAAAACAAGAATAAATACTTTCTCATTCAACGTACAAAAATCTATTAGTTCTTATAAAAGAAAACAATGGTTGAACATAGTTTCCATAAAAATATGAATATAAATAAAAGAATCATTCTTCAACACCCAGTATTGATTTAAAAAAAACTATACCAAATTACAAAAATATTGCCTCGTGAAAGGGAGTAAAACAAAGGTGTCTACGGTTAGCCTTTCTTTATTGCAATACATCTAGGAGAGGAAAAGAAGGCATACTAACTAGAAAGAAAGAAAGAAAGAAAGAAAGAAAGAAAGAAAGAAAGAAAGAAAGAAACTGACCTTTGTCACAGATTTAGTTTGTCAGATGAATAAAAGTAAACTACTGGTGAAATATTAGAACAACATTTGTCAAAAGTCCTGGTTTACACACAATTTCTAACCATATTTTTAAGAAAAAAACAAGTTTCACTTAAATTTTGTTTATAACAGGAATAATGTCAACTTCTAGGAAATTTCCTAAGTTTAGTCTCTTTTCTTTAATAATGCTACTCAGAGAAAATTTTAGAAGATTTTAAATGAAAATGGTTGTCATTTTTTTTTATTATGACAATAGAGGTTTTTATATCCTAAATGCTAGGTTGTTTTTCACTTATACTCCTATTGGAACAACAAAGATCACTCTCAGGGACAAGGTCTATTCTTATGATATCTAAATTATCCAATTTATTGATTAATTAGAAGTCAACTATGTACAAATCGTTCCAAAATAAATTACATTATTTTTTCAAAAAAATTTCCTATATTTTTCTTTAAAATTCTGTTCTAAATTTGGCTTTGAGTATAACAACATCTTACTTTAACTGTTGTGTATTGCAAAACATTGCTACAAAATAATCATTATTAATAGCCTGGCATATGAAATTTGCTTTCCTTCTCTAATTGTAAATGTTTAAATAGTAAAATTTTAAAAAATGCAAATACACATTCATCTACCACATTTATGTGATTATCAATTCATAATTTAACAAATTAAAATTTATGTAAATTATAAAAATATACCTCTGAATTCAGGAAAATAAGCAATTTACTTTTTCATATTAACAATATGACTTAGAGGTATTGTCTCCAATTAATACAATTAATATACCCGTTTTGACAAAAATCTATACCACATAAAGAAAGCATACTTAACAAAGAATACTATTTTGCTCCTTTAAAAAAAAATTCTTGTATTTTTATTCTCACCAATTTGCTATCTTATTATTTATTATTTAATTTTCACTAAGTATTGATTTGTGTTGCTAATAAATATGTTTGCTGTATCCTGAATGCTCCATATTAATATATTTTCTAGAGTATCAGACTTCAGATAATAAAAGAAACTATATGTTAAATATTATGAGGGTATAGATGTATGAACCCACTATAGTCAAGTATCTTCTATTGCTTCTAAATGACATTTTTTTTTGTTTTTTCGAGACATGGTTTCTTTGTAGCTTTGGAGCCTGTCCTGGAACTAGCTCTTGTAGACCAGGCTGGTCTCGAACTCACAGAGATCTGCCTGCCTCTGCCTCCTGAGTGCTGGCATTAAAGGCGTGCGCCACCACCGCCCAGCTAAATGATTTAATTTTTATATACATGGTATTTATATAAACTATTTTCACAAAATGACATGGTTTTTAAAGCAGAAAATTATAAATTATATAAAAGTTCTGCTATTAATATTATATACTATGGTATATGTAAAATGTGTCATTTTATTATAATTGAGCAGAACTTTTATCTTGTAACTTATTACTAACTGAACATTAGCATCATTCCAAAGATTTTGATCTTTTGATTGTGAAGATGATAAATTTATTGCACATAGTTATATATGTATAAATAAAAATATTATAGATAATTATACTGTAAAAAAGAAAAAGAAAACCTATGTTTGATGAAAAACTTAAGAGAATTTAGCTCTATAAACATAAAAACTGAGGAAGATATCAAACATGAATACAGTTTCATTAAAATTTTTGTATTAAAACACTTTAATGAGGAAAAGGATGATTTTTTTCGCTATCATAAACAGTTATAAAAATCTCATGAAAAAATAATCATTCAGTTATGAGAATGGATAAGGAAAATTTGTTCCATTTACACAATGGAATAATGAACAGCAGAGAAAAAAGTAATGAGTTCTTGAATTTACAGGAAAATGGATGGAGCTAAAAAACATTATTTTGAGTGGGGTAACCCAGACACAGGAAAACAATTATTACATGTACTCACTCATAGGTGGTTTTTAAACATAAAGCAAAGAAAACCAACATACAAACCACAATCCGAGAGAATTTAGACAACAATGAGGACACTAAGAGGGACTTCCATAGATATAATCTAAATGGGATGTAAAAAACGCAAGATCTCCTGAGTAAATTGGGAGCATGTGGACCTCGGAGGATGGTTGAAGGGGGAGGGAAGAGGCAGGAAGGGGAGCAGAGAAAAATGTAGAGCTCAATCAAGATCAATAAAACCTCAGAAAACTTTAATTCTTATATTTTATGGTAACGTCAAAATCTTTCACTTGTGATAATAAAACAGATTATAATAATACTATGCCCATTTGAATTCAATATAGGTAGGTCCTTGGCAGTAAAAAAGATAGAAAAAATAACAAGTATTAGAAATTCAAACTTAAACTGATTGCATTTACAGATGGAACTGAATATTTAATGAAAATAATCTATGGATAGTATATTAGATTTTAAATAAATGTAACTAAAAGCTCCTTTATTTAAAATTAAACATAGATTTTTTTCTTAGAATAGCACATTGCCCTATTTTTTTAGTGTAATACATACAAAACTCTTCTTACAGATATTATTTTAATAGATTATCTAGGGATGACCAGTTGAAACCAAAAGTAGTTACAACTGATTATTTTGGCCATTTTTCTGATGTCATGGTAATGGACTTCTGTGTTATAACTATCAAAATATATTTGAATACTCATGTAACAAAGCTAAAAATAATTTGAAAATTTTACCTCTATCTCCTATGTTAATCATCTCGCTGATGACAGGTTATAACTTACAAATCTGTCAGTAGTAATTTATTTCATGCACAAAATCTTGCACATATTGTATAATTTGAATTATAAATTAGTGTCTTATAATTTAAATTTTTGGTACTGTCAGTAAGGATTTAAGAATAGTTTTGTGAAAGAGGGTAAAACATTTCTCACATTAACAGTATATATGATATCATATTACATAATATAACCATTTTGCAACATTTCATTTCAAGAACATGTTCATATTAATTTTTTGGTTTTTGAAACAATATTTCATTGTGTAACAATCCTAGCTATCCTGGAATTAGCTCTTATAGACCAGGTTGGCCTTGAACTCACAGGTATTCACCAGCCTCTGCCTCCTGAGTGCTGGGATTAAAGGCACACGCCACCACTTCCCGGCCTGGTCTGTTCATACTATCTTAGAATGTCAATTACTGTACAGTAGTATAAATGGTAAAATGTCACATAATATGAATAATTTAGGACCATTTCATATTCCTTGGAATATCATTAACATAATTTAATAGCTGTATTGGGGATATTAATAATTAATAGAATAGTAGTATTGGTTTATATTAAGCTTAATATTTGAAGACTCATTACTTTTAATCATCTTCCAAAGACTTCCAAATGATTAATGATTATATGTAGAGTATATGAAATTTTCATCTCTAAATATATTTATCCAAATGACATAATATTCACTATTTAATTAAAGCATATACAAAATAATTTTATTGCAGAAAGGAAAGGTAAACACAATCTAATTGTTGAAAAGTTACTTCTAAAAATAAACTAAAAAGGTAATTCAAATTACAGACTCCAAAATAATTATTAAGCATACTATAAAATAGTGTATGCTACTTCTCTAATTCCCAAAGCTAAATAACAATTAAGAATCCTATCAGTCTAATATACTCATTAGTTACTTGTTTTCTTCTCTTTAAAAAAACAACTGTACATCTACTATATTATTTTTACATTGCTCAATTCTAGAATGGATGTATCTTTTAATTGCAATATATTGAACAACTAATGACATTAAAGCTCCATTTTGAAGATTGTTCCTATAAAATGTGCATAATGATACAGACACAAGACTAACTCTAGGAGAAACAAGTAAATATATTTTCAAAAATAGTATTTATGCACATGTTTTCACCTATTAAATCGCAATCCAAAAATTTATGTCTGACAACATGCTAGAAAAGGAAAGCAATACATTAAAGCTAGGAAACTATAATTAACTATGTTCTTTAAAGGCATCACACACTCCAAAAAACAAACATTTCAAGAGACTGGATCTCAGCTGGGTGAATGCTAAGACCTGTTCTTCCTACTCCTTTCACTCAGTGTTTAACCAAATCAAAAAAGAAATTCCAGAAACCAATGTTCTAAGGAGACTGGCTAAGACTATCAACATGGCATAGTATAAGGATTTCTAGTACTTTCACTAGTACAAAAGATAGAAATCAAATCACAAGATCATCACCACACAGAGAATCTGGAAACTGACCCAAGTGTAGGCACAGCATTACAAGCATTCTATCCTTTTTGTGTTGATATGAGCTAGAAAATGAAAATTCTTCACAAACTTTTAAATTCTGCTTCAAAGACACTCAATCACTTATTGTAATGAAATGAGCTATCATCACTCAGCTTTCAAGACAAACAAAATATATTCTCCAACTGAAAACTTGTAATTACTTGGCTGGATCAATGACAATATTTAGACTGAAATATTGCCCTGTGTATAACTATAACAAAATTTAATTGGCTAAAAATTAACAGAGTGCACCAAAGGTCTCTGTATCTATTTCATATGTTCAGGATGATACAAGTTGTCAGAATGTTTGATTTAAAATGGATTTGCTTGGCCAGTAAGATAGCTTAGGGCAGTGATTGATTCTCAACTTGTGGGTAGTGACCCCTTTAGGGTTGAGTGATTTTTAACAGGGGTTGCATATCAGATATTTACAATACAATTCACAAGAGTAGCAAAATTACAGTTATGAAGTAGCAACAAAATAATTTTATGGTTGGGGATAACCATAGCATGAAGAACTGTATTAAAAGGTCACAACATTAGAAAAAAGAAGGACCACTGGCTTAGGGTATAACAGCACGTTCAGCACAAAACTGATGAATTAAGTTTATTCCTTGGAATAAAAAGCAAAGGAGGGCAAACAGATTTAGCCATCGTCTGCTGAGCCATTTGGACCCGTAAATCCCTTCCAGGCCGGCCTTACAGGGGCCCAGGGAGGACACTAGAGACACCCCAATCCCTGAAACTTCCTTGCCCTGCAGAGGGCTCTTTCACTCTACTGGTCCTTCTCCTTATTCAACTTAGCTTCCCTCCAAGCACCCCTTTCCTTCAGTGGGCTGGGTTCTGGGGGAAAAATGGTGGAGAGTGCTAGGCTGCAGGAGTGCCTTTGTGGTGCAGAGAGGGCTTCCTCTTCCAAGCCCACCCTTTTGACTCATTCTCCAAGCAAATTTACCCAGCACCTGGCCTTACAGGGACCCGGGGAGGACACTAGAGACACCCCAATCCCTGAAACTTCCTTGCCCCGCAGAGGGCTCCTCCACTCTACTGGCCCTATTCCTTATTCAACTTAGCTTCCCCCCATGCATCCCCTTCCTTCAGCAGGCTGGGTCCTGGGGAAAAAAAACTGGTGGAGAGTGCTAGGCTGCAGGAGTGCCTTTGTGGTTCAGAGAGGGCTTCCTCTTCCAAGCCCGCCCTTTAGACTCAGTCTTCATGCAGATTTAGCCAGAGCCTGCTGAGCCATCTGTACCACCGGCAAGCCCCCTTATTTGGTGCCTCCTGATCCATCCAGATGGCAAGCGGCCCTGAGCCAGTGCCTGCAGAGCCATCCAGACTGCAAGTGACACCTATCAAGTAGCAGTTGATTCTTCCAGAGTGGAAAGAGATGGGCAGGCACCAATTCAAAAATTCTTCCAACAACCTGAAAGGCAACATGATAACACCAGAGCACAGCAATTATGCAACAGGAAGATCTGAGCAACCCAATCCAGAAGAATTAGAAGAAATTGAGCTTAAACCTTATATTATGAAAGTGATAGAGTCCATTAAAGAGGAGGTAAAAAAAATTCCTTTAAAGAAAGAGGTGAGAAGACTAACAAAAGTTAGAAGAGATGGATAAATATCTCAAAGATACCCTAGAAAACCAAGCAAAATCAATCAAACAGGTAAAGGAACAATTCAAAACTTGAAAGCTGAAATGGAGGCAATGGAGAAAACACAAACTGAGAGATGGCTGGATATGGAAAAGCTTGATAAATGAAC
>JAQHUG010000259.1:183061-194316 GCA_028555095.1 Dicrostonyx torquatus | reverse complement strand
AGAAGCCAAAGATAATGACACTGGGATTTGTTTTTACTGCATGTACTGGCTTTTTGGGGTCCTAGTCTATTTGGATGCATACCTTCCTAAGCCTGGATGGAGGGTGAAGGTCCTTGGACTTCCCACAGGGCAGGGTATCCTGCCCTCTTTTAGCACTGGATTGGGATGAGGGAGTGTGAGTGGGTGAGCTGAATTTAAGAGGGAGGAAGTGGAAATTTTGATTCCTTTTATTTATCAAGTAATAAATATTATCAGAGAAAACATTGGGGTGTATTAGAACCTTTGTATCAATAATGAAAAGACATTCTGAAATTTTCTAATTTTGTATAATTTACCAAAAATTTTAAAAGTACAAAAAGCAATCAAATCAGAAAATATTTAAATTTATCACACAGTGAGATAAAATCTATAAAATAATAAATAATACCAAAGCTTTGTATGACAGGGTAAACAAGCAGGTATGCTGGCTAAAGAACCATGGTATCATCAGAAGCATCATAACCACCCAATAATTTACAGAGAAACATATCCCTGTGGGTCCATGATGCCTATTCAGCATTATATAATCCTGTTTCTTTCAGTGAAATAGTAAATACACAAAATGATGAAATCATAGACTATAAAATATCAATATCACTTCAACAAATAAAGAAGTAAATCTAAACATTCCTAATAGATCTTAGTGAAATATATTTATATTAAGAATTTTTCTACAAATGAAGTCCATGTTCAACTTCTTGAATTTCTGAACTGTTCTCTGTAATCTATGAAAAAAAACCCTCCAAATCTTACATAATTACTACAGTCACTAAAAAAATAGCTAAAACAAATCCAAAATATTTAAAAGACACTGATCAAATTTAGAGTAACCTGATAAACAAATGTTCATTCTCATAAAAAATATCTCTCCCACCCTGTGTATATATGTGTGTGTGCATGTGATTTATTCATGAGAAAATCAAAAAATTAAAGTAAAAATATTTGACCATAGGAGAAAAAGGTACTTTGAGTGCAATACTAAGTTTACCCAGAGAAGAAAAAGATACTTTAAGTACATTTATCAATACCAAGTTTTGTCTAAGAAGGAATATATTGTATAATTTGAAATGGAAGCACTGTTGTAAAAACTGGTAAAATTATGTAAGCCTCATTGGAAAGTATTTGATATAATTTGGTGTTCACATGTTTGCTGAAAATAAGAAAATAATGTTGTATATTACATTGTTAGAATATGTTGAAGAATTCTTCCACAAGTGAGAATGACAAAACACAAGTTTAATCAAAGCTATCAAAAGACTGAGGCAGAAGTATTGCATATTTAAAAAAAATCAAAGGATATATAGAGTATGCTAGATCAGGCAAGAAACTGCTCAAATAAAACACCTGATCATGATATGATGATGAAAGAGTTTCTACTATTTATTGTCATTATTTTAATATGTTAAATTTCAGCATGCTAGCTTTTAATACTTTCTGGAGGTTATATCCAAAAAAAGTACCAACATTAAGACAGAAAAAACAAATATTGGAATCAATAAATTACTATCTCATTTTTATTCCACATTTATACTTCAACTATATAAAATACATATATAGGTATTTTTCACAATTAATAAGTTCACTGAATGAGACAGATAAATATTCTAATTCAACCTAAAATATTTTTCTAAAAAATACATTGTTTAAATATTTATGTACCATTTATTAAATGGCTGATAATAAAGGTTGTCTATTTTTAGGCTTTTTCTTTACTTTTCTTTTTATTTAAATACTGGGTTTCTCTGTAGCTTTGGAATCTGTCCTGGAATTAGGTCTTGTAGATCAGGCTGGCCCCATACTCACAGAGAGACACCTGTCTCTTCCTCACTAGTGCTGGGATTAAAAGCATGTGTCACCACCACCATGATAAAGCCCTTTTCAATAGTATTTATTGGATAATCTTTGAACTTATGTATAAACCTATTTTATTGATATAAACTTAGATTAACTAGAATATACATGTATCATAACATATCAGAATTTTATTTAAAAATGAAACACTATAAAGAGAATTCTTTATGACAGATTTTGGCACCCCACTCATTATTAAATGCTTTAATTTGAAATCAGTTTGTAAAATATATTTGGTCTCAAATATATTTTGCTTTCTGAAAACTCATTTTCTTGATTGTGTTGTTCCTTTTGATCTCATTTGTAGCTCACTTAAAAGTACCCATTGTAGTAGGCAGGATGCTTCTTCTTTCTGGCTGCCTGGCTAGCTTAGCCCTAAAATAATCACACAGAAACTGTATTAATTAAAACACTGCTTGACCCATTAGCTCTAGCTCCTTATTGGCTAACCCTTATATCTTGATGTAACCCATTTCTATTAATCTGTGTGTTGCCACATGACAGTGGCTTGCCAGCAAATTTTCAGCTTTTCTGACCCTGGAGGATCCAAGGCATCTCTGACTCAGCCCTTCTTCCTCCTAGCATTCAGTCCAGTTTTCCCCACCTACCTTAGTTCTGCCTTGCTATATGTCCAAAGCAGCTTTTTTTTATTTATTAATGGTAATCACAGCACACAGAAGGGATTCCCACATCACCCCTTTTTCTGTTTTAATAAAAAGAAAGGTTTTAACAGTGTAAAATTACATAAGACAGTTATCAAGCAAGAATTACAGTTATATCTATTTTATCTTTTACCATAACTAAGGAAAACTATAACTATAAATCCTTTGACTCAATCAAAGACTCCAGAAATATATAATATTACCTAAGTAAGCAGGAAGTATATTGTAAGCAACTCCCAAAACTCTAGAATTGACCTAGCCATCTCGCTGTACAGACAGTCATCCAAATTTTTTCTGTACTGTTGGGGCATTCATCTTCAGCTTATTGCCCCATAGTATCCAGCAGACTTTTCCATGAAGCAGGAAATTTCAAAGACAATTTCACCTATATTTGTAGCTTATCATTCACTTTCTTCTGTGTCCTGCAGAACATGTGTCAGATTTTTCATGTGGCAAGAACCCTGAAGTACCATATTACCTTTAGGCAAGTTCAGCAGTCATTCCTCTGTGGGTAATGCATGATCATTTAAGCAGTAAAGCCCAGAGCAGTCTCTTGCCCAAATGGCTAACCAGCTCCATAAGGAGCCTCTTCAATATCCATCATCCTCTCGAAATGATTCATGCTCCCAGGAGCAGATGTGTCTCATTGTCATGATAAGTTATTAAAACATTTTTTTTTTTGGTTTTTCAAGACAGGGTTTCTCTGTAGCTTTGGAGCCTGCGCTGGAACTAGCTCTTGTAGAACATATTCTGTATTCTTTGAAAGGTATGAAAAATACCTATCTGGAATACATCATTGTACATATAGATAATCTAACTAACATGACTACAAGATTGACTATTATAGATGAATATCTATTAACCTATATTTTTAATTATACATTACATTTTTAAATGAGCTGCACAAACATGATATTTTAATGAAGAGCAGACATGAACATATAACAAAATTGAATTTAAAATTGTATCAATAAACCAAGATCCATACCAATTCAAATTATTCATATCTATATCACATTACCCTTTAATTGTAAACAATGTTTGGGAATATGGGTGTAGTTCTGTCCACACTGCTTCCTGCTATTTGTGGGCACTGTTAATCCAGTCTTTCATGGTGTATCCTGTGTGCTAGGTTCATCTCAGTCAGCACTTCGGCAAAGTAATTATTTGAGGGTATTCATGGTGACCTTTCAGGGGATTGTGCTTCTACTATGAGAATTTTGAAATACTGAAAGATAATAAATTGAAGTTTATGCTAGATGATGAAATCACTGTCCATGTTCCTGAAATGGCAGAAATAATAATATGGATATGGCTCTTAAAAGTTATTGAAAGAGTCAATGGAAAAACTGTCAAAATTCCAATAATATACTTCCAAGTCACAAAATAATACGAAATTTCTCATGGAAGCACACACACACAAACATATACATGCACACACACACACACACACACACACACACACAGCATTACTAGCCAAAAATAATGTAAGGCAATATGTGTGTGTAAATATATGTGTATGTGTGTGTGTGTGTGTATGTATACCATAAGTCAAAAGCACATAGCATATTTTAAAAAAATGAATCAGAAAAAATTCTGTAACCTAAAATGGAGATTCTTATCAAGGTATAAGGATACAGAACAGCAAACAGACCGACCAAAGAAGAAATTCCCCTCAACATATAATAATCAAAATATTAAAAATACAGAATAAAGAAAGAATATTAAGAGGTACAAGGAAAAATGTCAAACAACTTATAAAGTCAGACTTATAATTTTTTTCTTTTTTTCTCTTTTTTTATTGTTAAAAGAAAACTTTACATTTACTCCCCTTGTCCCAGGCCCTACCGCTCCCCCACTACTCCACTGCCCTCCCCCTGCTTCCTTAAGATGGGGCAGGATACCCTGGCCTGTGGAAAGCCCAAGGCCCTCCCCCCTCCATCTCGGCCTACGAAGGTGTGCATCCATATAGAATAGGTTCCCATAAGGCTAATACATGCAGAAGAGATTGGTCCCTGTGCCATTATCATTGGCTTATCAGTCAGTCCCCATTGGCAGCCACATTCAGAGAGTCCAGTTTGGTCATATGCTCCTTCAGTCCTGGTCCAGCTAGATTTGATGAGCTCCCAATAGATCAAGTGCACTGTCTCAGTTGGTGTGCCAGTCCCTCACGGTCCTATAAAAATTATACATGACTTTTCAGTGGATACTCTAAAATCCAGAACGTCCTGGACAGATGTTGTACTGACCCAGAGAGACCACAGATATAAGCACAGACTATCATGCCCAGCAAAACTTTTCATCACAATAGATGGTAAAAGTAAGATACTCAGTGTTAAAAACAGGTTTCAACAGTTTCTATCTACAAACCCAGCTCTACAGAAGTCACAAGAAAGAAAACTTTACCTTAAAATATTAACCACACTGAAGAAAAAGCAAGGAATAAATAATCTCAAACAAGGAAATTAAAGAGAACAAAAAATGTATACCATAAAACCTACAAAAATTTCTCACTGACAATTCCCAATATCACTGGTCTCAATTCTCCAATAAATAGACAGAGCTAGCAGATCATATTAGACAGCAGGATTCCTCCTTCTTTACCTTGTAGAAAACATACTTTAACATCAAGATTAGATATCACCTCGCATTAAAAAGATGGGAAATATCCTAAGCACATGGACCCTAGAAGCAAGTCAGTGTGCCCTCACTAATATATTACAAAAAATAAAGCAATTCAATTTTTTCTTAACACCTCATTGAATTTTCTATAAATTTGACCACCTACTGGGATGTTAAAGAAGGCTCAGCAGATAGACCTTGCATCCTATCTGAACCAGTATTAAAGTTGTATATCAACATAAAAGGAAATAATTATAATCTGGCAAACTATGGAGACATATCAAATCAAACAAAATAGAAACAAAGATCTAAATTAAGAAAGAAATTAAAAACTTTCTAGAGCTGAATAAAAATATATCAAAATATAAACCAAAATATATCAAAAATTCTTGAACATAGTAGCAGTTTGAATGTGACTGATCTCAATAAACTCATAGGGACTGGCACTATTAGGAGTTGTGGCTTTGTTGAAGTAGGTATGGCCTTATTGGAAAATATATGTTACTGTGGTAGGCTTTGAGGTCTCCTTTACTGAAACATTGCTCAGTGTGATAGTCAGACTACTTCTTGATGCTTGAAGGGCAAAATGTAGGACCCTAAGTTCCTTCTCTAGCTCCATATCTGCTTGTATGTAATGACATTGCACCATTGTGAAAATGGAATGAACCTTTAAAATGTAAGCCACTCCAGTGAAATGTTCTTTCTCTTTTTTCCTTTATAAGAGTTGCCATTGTCAGGGTGTCTCTTCACAGTAATAAAAACCCTAACTAAGAGAAAATTGGTACCAGGGTTTGGCATATTGCTGGGACAGGCCTGACCATTCTTTTGTTTGAAGGGACTGTGGATTAGAAAAGAAGTTTGAACACTTTAAGTGCTGCTTAATAGATTATGATAGTAGGAGCATGGAATAGAGTAGTATGTAACAGGTTTTCATTGACCTACAATCCCCAAATCATGACATGGAGACTTATTGTTAATTATGAGTACCTAGACTTAGCTTAGACTTGTTTCTAGCTAGCTTCTTTA
Source organism: Dicrostonyx torquatus (assembly GCA_028555095.1). Lineage (NCBI taxonomy): Eukaryota > Metazoa > Chordata > Mammalia > Rodentia > Cricetidae > Dicrostonyx > Dicrostonyx torquatus. Next base: position 188,116 of record JAQHUG010000259.1, on the reverse strand, counting down.
ACTTAAATTAATCCATTTCTATTACTCTATGTGGTACTCTTGTCTTTCCCCTCTGGTGACTCCATGGCATCTCTCTAACTCTGCCTTCTGTCTCCCAACATTCTGTTTAGTGTTCCCAGCCTGCTTTGTGAAAAAGTCTGCTAAGATGGATGCTCCAGTGTTACAGAAAAACTTTGGGTGACTACCCAGGTAGTGAGATGTTTCTGTCAATTCTAGAGTTTTGGAAGTAGTTTACAATGTACTTCCTGTTTTCTTAGGTAATATTATATCCTTCTGGAGTCTTTGATGAACACAAAGAATAGATAGTTCTACTTATAGTACTCCTTAGTCATGATAAAATATGAAGCAGATATAAATGTTATAACTGTAATTCTAGCTTTATACCAGTTTGTTATATGTAATTACTATGATAAAGTTAAAACCTTCTTTTTTTATTTAAACAGAAAATGGGAAATGGTGTGGGAAGTCCTTCTGTGTATGTGTTGCCTTTAATTGGTTAATAAATAAAGAAATTGCTTTGAGCCTATATCAGGGCACAACAGAGCTAGTTGGGGAAAACTAAACTGAATGCTGGGAGAAAGAAGGCAGATTTAGTAATACACAATGGAGCTGACAGAGGGGAAAGACACAAACTGCCAGCTGGAAACTTGCCAATAGGCCACGAGCCTCATGGTAAAATTTAAAAAATAATGGAAATGGGTTAATTCTAAATGTAAGAGTTAGCCATTAAGAAACTAGAGCTAATAGGACAAGTAGTGATTTAATTAATACAGTTTCTAAGTGATAATTTCTGGTCTGAACAGCCGGGAACGAACAAGCAGTCTCCTGCAATAATTAAGCATTGTTGTCTACAACAATGGTGCTGAGTGTCATTTGATGAACTGTGGGGTCTGGCTCAAAAGCTTTCAGAGGAGAATTTTAGTTTATTTAAAAGATTGTTCTCATGATATTTTGTTGAAGAATGTGGCTGCTTTTTGCTCTTGTCCAAAGTGTCTGCGTGAGGCTAAAGTGAGGAGTCAATTTCATTGGTCGAGGAAATATCAAAAGAGCTAATATTGTCTATATAGTGTAGTTATTACTGGTAACTCTTACACAGATTTATAATGAAAAGGAGCAAATTGTAAAAGAAAAATACAAAATGTACAATTTGAGGAGAAAGGAACACCAGAAAGTTGAATATAGCTAAATCCTGTGTTCAAGGAGATAAATGGATTATAAAATAGAATAAAGGGAATGATGACCTCAGGGAAAGATCACACCCAGCTATGCTGTCAATTTGTGAAAAGTAGGTAAAGGAAAGCTTAAATCGCTGTGTGACAGTACACACACTTAATAGAAGACCTCAGAATGTAGAGGCTGATGGTTCTCTGAGTCTGAGGCCATCCTTATTCACAAATGCAGTTTTAGGACAGCCAAACTTAGGAAATTAAGGAATCCATCAAAACCTGAAAATCGATAAAGATATAATTTCAACAAGGGGGCATGTTATAGCCCTAGTAAGCAACAGATTTTTTCTATGTATTTTTGGAGCTAAGGATAGAAGAAAATGGTTATGGAATTTGTCTCCATGACTAAGAAAAGCTACTGAGGCCAAGAATGTGTCAGCATGTCCCTCAGTGGAGGCCTAGGGAGACCATTGCATGAAGCTTTGAAGGTGAAGCCTGGATTGCATTAGAGACCCAAAGATATTAGAGGTTCTAGAGCCACAGGATACCAGTCATGGAAAAATGCTAACAGGGAGTGGTATCAGTCTAAGAGAAACAAGTATATTCCAGTTAACAAAACTGAAAAGAGTTGGAGATCTGAAGAGCATTTTGATATCACACAAGGAGATGTAGAGTTTAGAGTTTTCCTAGCAGGTTTTTGTTATAGTGTTGGTCTAGTATTGCCTCCCTATTCTCCTTTCTATATATTTTGGAGCAGTAATTAAAACCCTGTGGCATTTTATGTTGGAAGTATGTGATATGTTTTTATTTTGATTTAATAGGTGATTTCTGTTAAGAGATTAAATAAACCTAGAAGGGAATTTATTTAGTTTTCATTATGATACTGTCATGAACTTATAGGGACCAGGAATTGGAATGTGGTAGTTTGGATTGGCACCCATAAGTTCATAGCAAATAGCACTATTGGAAGATATGACTTTTTTAGAGTAGGTAAGGCCTTGTGTGAAGAAGTGTATCACTGTGGCGGTAGGTTTTGAGGTCTTCTTTGCTCAATCTTTACATAGTGTGACACTCAGACCACTTCCTGTTATTGGCAGTTCAACATATAGGACTCTCAGCTCCTTCTCAAGCACCATGCTTTACCATGATGATAATAGACTAAACCTCTGAAAGTGTAGGCCATCCCATTAAATGTTTGTTTTTATAAGAGTTACCATGATCATGGTGTCTCTTTATTGCAATAGAAACCCTAAGAAAGGCATACAGAAGGCAGTTCTAGGAGTCAAGTTCATAGCACTATACGTTTATATTATAAAAATAGATAAACTCTTTTATTAATAATGTAACAGCATATTCAAATGTCCTAGAACCAAAGGATGAAATCATATAAAAAGAGTAGATGGAAAGAAATAATTAAACTTACAGCAGAAATCAGTAAAATGAAAACAAACAAAAAATAAAATCAATGGAATAAAGAGTTGATCCATTGAAGAAGAGTAAAGAAAAGATAAATGATTAGCTAAGAGGCAGAAAGAGGAGATGAAAATTAATAAAATTATAGAAAAATTGGAGATATAATATAATAGACAAAGGAAATCCAGGGAATCGTAAAAGCATACTTTAAACATCTATATTTTACTAATTTGGAAACTAAAAAGTAATAACATAGTTTTCTTGAGCCATACCATCCACTAAAGTAAAATCAAGATCAGATGAATAATTTAAAGAGACCTAAAATCCATTAGGAAATAGAAACTCTCATTAAAGTCACCTAACTTCTGTCTTAGGTATCTGGGAAAGAAGAAGCTTTAAAGCCATCATTGATTGCCAATTTCTGTAAAGAACAGAGATTAGTGGATAGAAATATACTTTCAGGCCCTGTGTCTCAATAGCCACACCTTTTGTCAGGATAAATCATAAGGTTTTATGAATACTTACGTTTTTAATGGTTATAGTCTCCTCTTTTAAAGGAGAATAGAATCGCTCGAGTTGAAAATGCTTTTTTTGCTGTTTTAGAGTACCATTTAGATCTAACATTTTCAGCATATGTACCAACTCCCAACAGTTACCGTGTCACAAACTCTTTTTAGTAATTGCCAATAGCAATAAGTCAAAATCATAATTTTTACATCATTGGTCAATACCGAATATTGAATTATCTTTTTTTTTTTGTATCATGGTCTGTATTGTCAGTCAGTACCAACTCTCCAATTACCTTTTTTTTGTATCATAATTTTATATTTTTTTGGTCAGTACTGACCTTTTTTTGAATTTTTTTGGTCAGTACCGACTTTTTAGCACCATTGGTCAATAATAAATTTTTTTCATCATAAATGAATCAAATATGCAATTATCTTATCTAACTCTAGGATAAATATTTATGTAGTTATTTAAAAACAAATATACTTACTTTAAGATTATTAGGCAAAATATACTTATTCAAGTTAAGCTTAAAATAAGGATCTTTTATTAAAATGATTGCAAAAATAAAGTAAATTATATAGTTTGAATTTTGTGTGGACTCATATTTAAAATCACATCATCTTAAAACAAATTAGAACAAGATAATTAGAGATTCATAATCTAATATCTGTATCTATAGTTATTATTGCAACATAAAAAATTGCCCCAAATTTATGTTCTCCAATACAGTACACATGTATTTGTTTACTATTAGGTTTCTATGACTTAGATATGGTTTGAGGATGTCCCTTGAAATCTCATGTATTGGGAGTTTTATGTCAGTTATACAACTACTAAGAGATATTGTGAAACCATTGAGAAGTAATGTCTTTGTAATGTGATTGGATCACTAAGAATACTTCTCTCAAATGATATATACTTCTCATGGGATTCTGGATAGTTCTTTCTAGAGAGATGTTATAAAAGAGCAAATCTGGCTCCTCCCCACTCATTGGCTTCTTTGTCTCACTGTGTGACCTTCCTTGGTCATGTTGTTCCAAATGTAATATAACCCATCCATGCATAATCTGTCATATATCACAATGATGAGACAAAAAAGGCTATTACTCTCAGTCTATGTAACAGTGGAATATTTTAAAAAACATATTACCTTCATAAACTATTTACATGGATATTTTGTTTCAGAAATGCAAAGTAGACACTTACAAGGCTGTCTCTAAATAGGGCACATGGGTACATACCTAGCACATGTAGGAACATAATAATTTAAGATACAAACAAAATAGTTCATTGTAGTATATAAAAAGAAGTTCTGGTGAAAAGTGCATACTTTGAGAAAATATGTGCCTTAAAGATTATTAAGTAAACTAATAAATATATGTATCTCAGTAGTGAACTTGTGGGTTTGCCTAACATATATAGGAAGAGACATAAAAATAGGGAATATTGATAAAATTTTGACTGTAGTGTACTAGGAAAATTATGCTAAAATATTCACTCTTGGAATATTATTTATCTTAAAAGATGATCGAATTCTAGTGACATAAATAATTGATTTGCTACATGATAAAATTATTAAAACAAATATTTCAAAACACATTATGTACAGAACTCTACTTCATATAATAAATAGTACAGCAGATATCAGCAGCAGCTCAAATGAAATGCACATGTATCCTCTAATGCGAAGTTAGCAGGACTGCTACCAAATCATTAGGATTCTGGCATCAGTTTCATTCTGTATTAGCAGTGAACAACACAGTTCAAAGGGAAGATAATGCAATAAGACTTGGTTAAAATGCAAGCCAAGAAAACAGTAATGGAAAAATAAAACCTAAAGAAGACATGCTTTACCTATTCTATATGAATGCACATCTTCTTAGACTGAGATGGAGGGGGGAGGGCCTTGGGCTCCCCATAGGACAGGGTAACCTGCACCATCTTAAGGAAGCAGGGGGAGGGCAGG
>JAQHUG010000259.1:162176-176394 GCA_028555095.1 Dicrostonyx torquatus | reverse complement strand
TGCTTTTAACAAAAATAAATGAATAAATAAAAAAAAAAGAAATTGTGATGTTTGGTGTTTTGGTGGGAATCCTAAAAGTGAGAGTGGATGTGTCTCTGACTCTTTTAACAAAACTTGGTACAGTTTATCTCCTATTGGATTGCTTCATCCAGCCTTGATATGTGGGTTTGGACCTAGTCTTATTGTAACTTGTCATGTCAAGTTTGGTTGATATCCCTGGAAGACCTGCTCTTTTCTGAAGAAAAAAGGAGGATGAGTGAATCTGAGAGAGAGAGAGAAAGTTGGGCAAGTGGGAGGCATTGGAAGAAGGGAAATAGTGATTAGAAGGTAATATAATAAGAGAAAAACATATTTTAGATTTAATTAAAATAAAAGTGTATAAAATACTACTAACAGATGAAACCAAGCAGGAAACCACGACTCAAGGATGGGGAACAAAATCAAGACAATAATACATTCACATGTAAAAAATTAATGGACATAGTCAAATTTCTAAGTATGCTAGGGGGATACACTGAAGACATCAAACCTAGCAATCTGTGGAATATGCAAAGGATAAATTATAAAGTCATAAACAACTTACCAGGAAATATCGAAAATACAATGAACAAAATGGATAGTTAGAGCACTATTCAGAGAAGAATATTTCAATGAAATATTATATTCAAATCCTATTCACTTTATTGCCAGAGAAGAGAATAGCCATTGTTGGGGGAGCCATGATGGGATCAACCCACATCTATGATATGTCCATGGTCATGAGTCAGAAGTGTCCAGCCTCTGAACTGAAAGGTGTGGAAGTAGCACTGGCACCTGAGGAGTTAGAGCTGGTCCCCCATGGCCACGACCCAGAAGTATGAAGAACATGTGCGGAATAGCAGGCACAAGTGGAGAAAGAAGACTTCAGTGACATGGTGGCTGAATATGCTAATAAACAGAAGCAAAGTAAATGGAAATCTCATCTCCAGGACAATCATGGGGGTAGCAAGAAATACAAGGAGTTCAAATTTTAGGTCCCTCTCACTTAGCTGGTCTTCCTTTAGGCCCTTTGTCTGTCTGGGCTTTATATGTGTGTCCCCAAAGCTAGCTCTGTATTTCCCTATACTTGTCATTTCATGTTCTTATTTTAGACTTGTTTTGTAAATAAAGCTGTTTCCCAAGGGAAAAAAGACAGATTATAGTCAAAATATTATAAATACAAATGAAAGAATAATATTAGAATATAGAAGAAAAATGAATAGCAAAGAGGAAACCATCAAAATATCTTTTGAGTTGTTGTTAGATAACTTAAGAACAAATAAATCATGGACTTATAGATTTCAAGCCTGGGAAGTAAATAACTGCTAAAGAAGACCTTAACATGAAACTTGAAATGGTAACTCAGCTCAAGAAAAACATAGAAAAGTTTTCAAGACATAATCCTAATTATTAACTTTTATTAGAAAATAAGCTCCAATGGCACAAGAATTAAGTCCAAGAATTGACAAGTATGATAATATGAAATTCAAAGATTTTACACAGTAAATGAAACTATTACCAAAGTGGAAAGGTACCCTTCTGACCAGAGGCAGATTTTTTTTTGCCCAGTATACTTCACAGAGATCAACTCTAATCAATAAATGGGCAAATCGAGTGAAAAAAGTTATCAAAAGAAAATGCACAACTTTATAATAGTATAAATTGTTCATCATACTCAGCCACCTGGAAAATACAAATTAACATTCCCTTTAGTTTTCTTCTCAGCTCAGTCAAAATATCTATTTTCAACATAACCAAAACACAAACAGTTTTAGGGAAGGGAGAAAGCTGAACCTTTATTAATTGCTAGTGAAGTAATGAACTGGTATAGCTACTGTGGAAATAAGTACACATATGTGAAAACATTAAATTACCAAATGACTCAGTTATATCACCTCTGGATAGACACCGAAAGGACTCTAAGTCACATCACAGAGATACTCAAATAGCTATATACATTGCTGTAATATATACAATAGCTAAGAAATAGACCAGGCTGGATGACTGCTGGTAGATGAAAACAATGTGGCACATACATGCAATGGAATTTTAGTCAATATAAACCAGAGTTAAATCATGACATTCAGAAAAATTGATGGAATTGGGTATTGCTACATTCAACAAAATAAAGCAGACTCAAAAACACAAGTAACATATGTTTATACTTAATTCAATGATGTGGTTTAGAAACCAGGAATCTAAGTCAACATTTAAGACTTGAAATACCTGTCTAGGATTTCTTGCATTTCTAGAAGCACAGGAGACAAAGATTGCTTTGAGGATAAAATTAAATTTTTTCACAGAACTTCTAAGCATTTTTCTTATACATTTCCTTTTCATGTATTTATTATATAGTCTGAAATAATAGCATATCTAATCATTGATATCCCTTCATGCAACTACAATTATGTTTGATTTTATGGATTATTTTGTACATTGAATATACATTAATAATGTTGATAATAAAGAGAAGTGAGTCCAGAGTGATAAGACCCAAGTTTATTTTAGTTTTTTTTTTTTAAAGCAATCCTTTTGCTGATTCAAAGCTATTTGGGAATACCAACTATATAGGAAGAATGTAATATCTTCTATGTAAGTGCTCAGAGTTTCAAACATCACAAGAGGGAGGAACACAACTCAGATTTACAGTTCCCCCTGGCATAGTCAAAATGGAAAAGAACTCAGAAATGATTATAACATCCTTCATATGTTACTGCTTCATTGTTAATATGTGCATGGAATAACAAACTATTCGCAAAACCTGAAAAGCAGCTTCATACTCAGACAGGAGTATGATGTGGTAAACTGTCTCAGTATTAGCTCTCCCTGAAGCAAAAAGTACTGTAAAGGTAAATGAAGTCATCAGGATTGCCAATTTTGGGTAAAGAATTTATACATGGAAATTTGGGTGGACAATAAATATATTATCTTCAATAGGGCCACAATATGTAAGCATCTCAAAAGTCATGTGATTTCAAAATGGGACAGTTTCATTTATGAAAATTACATTCATACAAACATTAAAATATAATATATCAATAAATATTAATCAAATATATAATTTTATCCTTAAAATCTATAGATTCTCAGAAATTCATGGTATGATAAAAACACCTAAAATTTGGAGAAAAAAAAAAATTAAACCATATGACTATTCAAACTATAATAGTAAAACTAGAAGTGACTAATAAAACTTGTAGTGAGAAATGTTACAATTAACAAATCTTGTAAGGAAATTTCTGTTATTTAAATTTTGTAATGTTTAAAAGCTATAATTCCAAGTAACATAATTCTAGAAATAAAGCATGAATAATCTCCCATTTCTATTGCTTAGAACACTTAAATATTTGAAAGTAAAAAAATAGTAAAGTTTCTGAAAATACAAATTAATAAAGCAAGATATTAAAAAAATTTAAAATATCAAATATGTGTTAAGTTAACTTGATTTTAACAAAGTATTCTTTCCTAAAAATACTTCCGATTTTTTAAGGCATGCTTTGGAAAAATTTTTGTCAAATTTTTGAAATAACTAAATAGTAATTATGCACAAATTTTCCACCAAATGAATATGAAGAAATATTTAGCAAATTGCTAAGTATGATACCTTAAAAGCTTTTTACAGAGCTGGAAAAGTCATTAGAATAGGACAAAATGAATTTCTGCTTACTCATCTTGAGATATATGTAACTTATGTTTGAATAATCATAATACAAAGACACAATCAATTATAATATCTATTGAGTGAACTGAGTTTAAAGAATAAACTCTTACTGGTGTAAAATGCTGAAACCTTAAATCATTACAATAATAAAAAATGATAAACATGTCACATGAAAATACTAATAATGATTTGCAAAATTTATCATCTAGGGATTTTGCTATGGTTGATTGTGTCTTTGGTGTTTGTGTTCTATTTGTTTGTTTTTTTTTTTGAGACAGAGTCTTTTGTATCCCTTGTTAACTCCTGAATTACCTATGTAGCAAATGATGAATTGAAGTCCTGATCCTCTTGTTTCTATCTCTCAAATTTTGGGATTGCAGCTGTGTGCCACCTTACCAGGGGGTTAACATCTAGTTTTGATTTTCTAATACACTCAAATAAATAGCAAATGTTATCATTAGCAATGCTATGCTAAACACCTTACCTAAGATCAAGATTGAGATAAGCATCCCTATTACTACCATTTCTATTTCATGGCAAAAAAAATCAGGGAGATCCATTAAAGCAAAATATAATAACTAGAAAAGAAAAGAATGAATTGACATTTATTCACAGATTTTAAGTTAAAGTTGCCAGATATCTAAAACAGCACACAATTCATAAATTAGACTAACTATATTTATGAATATTGTTCGATTCCATACAGTTAAATATGTTAAACGAACTTTTTTGAAAATAACAGTTTTATAATTTGTCTGCTGTAGTTGGTATTTTTTTTTAATCCCATGTACCATTTGCCTCTGGGCTTTTATCTTTTTCTAGTCTAAATATCTTTCTTCATTTCTTACTTTGTGGCTTGCTGTGTAGATGGATGGCAAGTCCCTGATATCCTACTCCTTTTCTTGCTCCTTAATGTCTCTTTTTCTCCTTTTATTTATTCTCTCCGCATGTGAACCCCACCCATTTTTCTCTCCTGCATAGCTATTGGCTGCTCAGCTCTTTATTAGACCAATCAGGTGTTTTACACAAGGAAAGTTATACACCTTCACAGAGTTAAACAAATAAAACATGAAAGAATACAACACATTTTTGCATCACTAAACATGTATAAACAATTGTTCCAAAGCATAAACAAATGTAACACATGTTAAACTGATTTTCTACAACAGTCCACATCAGAAGAAATAACAAAGGAATATTACATTACAATTTTATTATAATTTCTTTTCTAATAGTCATCAGATGAATCCCAGAAGATGAAATCTCTGATTATTTTTGTTATGTCATCTAATATCATGACAACAAAAGATAATTAATGGTAGACAATCTTTTTGACAATATTTTATTATCATTAATTTAATGTATCTTGACTAATTAGAAATCAAGTCATTAATAACTTTTCAGAATTAAATTATTTCTACACAGAAATGTCATTTATTTTTCTTATTTCTTTCCTTTATATTTCTGGTCTAATTTTGCTTTTTTCTTACATCATATGCTCTATGTTTTAAAAAGTTATCAGCTAAAAACCATCACTAATAATATACTTTCTTATTACTTGTGTAGCCTAAAGGCTGGAATTGCATGTACAGTGACTTAATTGCACACACTTAATTTAGAGTGACACTGACAAATTACTGAGTATAAGAAGTACTATAATTTAATTATATGGCCATAATAACTATGAATCAATACAGAAAAATGTAATTCTCATATATTTTGATAGGGCACAAAAAAGAGTAAGGATTTTTAAAAACTTGGTGTTTTTCTAATAAAAATGAAAAATGCACTTAACATGAGATGTAACCATCACGAACTCAATAAAAATAATTTTATGTTTAGATTTTTTTTTCTTAGAATTGAATTCTGCTTTCATGGTTGATTCACGATCTTCCCATGTTACAAAAGTTAAAAGAAAACACCTCACTATTTATATAACTAAGAGTAAAACCAATTCCTAATTTTTTCACAATGATAAATCATTATAAGATAAAATTAAATATGTATATCTCATAGAGAACTTTAAGCATATAAGCAGCATATTTTAAAAGCCAAATAATATTTAACAAAGTCAATACAAGGATACTAAAACATTGAAAATATATAAACTTGTGAATAACTTAACAGAAATGAAGCATGAACTAATTTTTGACTAAGATTTAGAAATGAAGCCACTTTAACAAAGCAAAGAATTAGGTCACTATCAGAGTAGATACAGAGAACCAGTATAATAAAAAATACTCTCACCTATCATCTTTTATCTTCACATGGGGCAGCTTACCCTTAACAAAGTCACGTGGGGCTGATTTAACCAGCCTGGAAGAGACAGGCACATCTCCAAACCACTCATTGTCTACAATTGTTCATCAACAATCAAGAGCACCTGTTTTTCATATGATGCTGTTTGTTCCACAAGATTTAGATAATAGGCAAAATGACTTTTAACTCTAAAACAGTGTGATGTATCTCTAGTTCTTCAACTTTCAGGTCTCTTGAAAACCTGACTTAATCAGCGGGAGCTTACAGAGAATATTTACAAACCAAGCAAGAAAAACATCAGTCATTAGGGCTCTTTAAGCATGAATTACGGACATCAAAGAGATGAAATGTCTACTGAGCGGGTGTTTAATACTATTAGTTCGTTTAATATTTTGTCTTTCATAAAACTTTTTAAAAAAGAAAGACCACAGATTCCACTGTGAGTATAGCCAATTTAGAATTTAGAGACATTCTAAAAGTCTAAAAACTGGTCAACACAGCAAATCTCCCCTCTGGACACCAGACACTGTCCTGTTATCAACTCACAAGCATTCTTGAGCTCAAGGAACACTGTTCCTCAAGAAACATACAAGGGAGCAGCAACCTGGTGACCTTGGAAGCATTAATAATTTCTTTGATCAGAGGCATACCCAGGGCAATGTCCATAGAGGCTTGCTAGGGGGAAGTCTATGATGTCATCTGACTGTGAGGGCAGCCCATTGTTTTTATCAGGAATGCATCCACTTCAGAGTCTGGCTCCATTTTTTTCCCTAAAAAAAGGCACAGATGGGGATGGGGATATGATGCACTAAAGAAAAGACCAGCAAAGATGCTCGGGAACATACTTCTGGTTACTGCCTCTTGAAAGAAAATATATAGATTTTCTTCAGTCTAGAATGGAAACAGCAGTGGAACAGGCAGTGTTTGTGCTAGAGAAAGAGGCTGGTACAGGCTAGAAACAAGTGCTAATAGGTGAGTGTGATGGTCAAAGGCTCACACTGAGAACTCTGACTGGAAGTTACAGATGCACTTTGGTTTAGTGTGACTAAATTCTGTGTGGTCAGTCTGTGAGGAGCCAGTGACACCCACAATTCCTATGACCCCAGGTTAGAATTATGCCTTCCCACTGCAAATAAATTAATAAAGAAAAATAAATAAATTCAGAAAACACTAACACATATCATATTAGTTGTGAAATATAATTTTTTTCTTAGAATTCTAAGAGATAAGTATTTCTCTTGAATAAAACCAGTTCTAGCCAACATTTTTATGTAGTTTGTGACTGGAATAATATTGAAAGAAATAAAAAAATGCTGAGAGATTGTAAATAGCAAAATGATACTTCATTAACCCAGGGACAAAATGATGTATCCAAGCATTTGAAAGTTATACCTAGGTAATAAAATAAAATTTTAAGTGATTATAAAGAAAACTGCCTAGCTTTGAGATAAGCTTTAATATATTTAATATTATTTCTGAGAGTAGCCTGCTAATAGATAGTGTCTTATATGTAAAGGGAAACACAACCATGAAATCACAATGATATGGCCATTTGAACAAGGCCTGCATAAATATACCTACAGCTGATATGTAAATATGAAAATCTCAGTGAATGGCTGCTGGGACAGAGAATCAGTCTCCTCCAAGAGCCACTCCCCAATAGTACACCCAATCCTGTGTAGTCGTTTCTAAACACACACACACACACACACACACATCAAGTATTATGCATATGTATATATGTGTAACAATAATTAAATAGGAGAGAGTGAATTTGAGGTCAAGGAGTATTGTGTATAGTTGGAGGGGAGGAAGTATAGAGCAAAAATTGTGTAAAATATACATATCATGAATGAAACTAAAAAATAGCACAAAATGAATGACAGTCATAAAATCTCTTCTGATTAAATACAATTCCAAACACATTATTTTAACAAATAAAATAGAAAATTTTAAGTAATAATAAAAATTTAAAGTAAAATGAAGTTGTACAATAAAAAATGACACAAACCCCTTTAATGTCTTATTTTAATGGATGTTCACTAGACATTGTCAGGTAAAAATTAAAAGTTACCATCAGGAATTGATAAATCTATAACACAACTCCTACACCTAAGGCTCAGAGCACATCACAGAGGATGGGATGGAAAGATTCAAAGGAACAGAATTGAATGACTTCTATGAGACAATGTCTTCTTTATATGACAGCAAAGCTACAACCAAGAAATCTCAACAATATAATAGCCTAAAATGACATTTAAAATGATACTGCTAACCGACATGCCAATATGAATGAAGAAATTTTCATAAGTTTTACTCCTAGGGAAAAAAAGGTAACTAATGATTGCTAAGAGAGGGAAAATTGATCTCCTGAAATATGTACCCTGACAATGCTAGCCAAACCTAAATGATCATCCCTAAACACATATTAGCATTACCTCATCTCAACAAGTTTTGTTTATAAATGTGTGTGTATGTGTAAGACAAATGCAATTAAGTGGCCACAAATTTGAAAGGGAGTTGGAAAGAAACATGGAAGGAACTAGAGGGAAATAGAGGGAAGAGAATGAATACTCTATTTATATATGAAATTCTCAATAAATAAAAATAAATCAAAAGGTACAATAACTTATTATTTTGTAGCATCTTAGTAACTGGGGTCAGAAGATATTAATTAAATTTAGTTTTAATTCAATATATAATAAAGCATTCATTTAATAATACTTTAACATTTAAAATAATAATCTTACTGTATTATTAAAGGAGAGCTATTTATAAAAGATTTACAAAAGAATGATACAATTTTTTCTTCTATATAAACTCTCCATACATTTTGTCATTTTGTCTTTCAGTTATGTTCCTACTGTTAAATATAACTCCGTTTTTGTATTAATTTGAAGAAAAGACAAAGAAGAAATTTCCAAAGTATGGTTACTAATGTAGCTTCTTGTCACTTTTTTTTTGGTTGTCAGGTTTTTTTTTTTTTATTTCTGTGGATTACTAATTCGTTGTGCAATCAGTGTGAATTTTAAGAACAAACTAAATGCACATTTTTTCCACAGAGGTAACAGTTATTTTCATTTAGATGTGTACATTAACAAGTAAATGTAGAATATGTACATAATACTAAAACACACAACTGAAATGATGCTCTGTATTTTATTGAGTTTTTGTTTGCCACATTAGAGATATATTGAGAAAGTATGTCAGAGTAAAAGTTTCATATTTTCCATATTATAGTGTATGTTATTCAATACATTTCTAGTTCTGTATATCTATTCTTATATAAATATGTACAACAAGTTTAGAAACATACTTGTTACTGTATAACACTGGAAACAAAATTTTGCTAAAACATACATTTTACTCAAATCCTCAGGTTCATTTCAACTCCTATCATAATCTTGTGTCATCTTGACAAAGAATACTTTCATTATAAATTTAATTTCATTAAATTTGAAAACATTCAGCATATAAGTTGCCAAAAATTCTTATTTGTATATATATATATCACTGGATCATTTAAATAGTTCTATTTGTTAGAAATCATTTATAATAAATTAAATACGAAAATGATTATGTATTGAAGTTGCCTATTTGTATAAATGTGTTATAGTCAATTATATTTTAACATTTTCCAAATATTTTATAATATATACTGCAGAAAATTAGAAAACATTCTACCTGAAGACCCAGTGATACTGTTGTTGGGTATATACCCAAAGCATGTTCAATCATATCAAAAGGACACGTTTTCAACTATGTTCATAGCAGCATTATTCATAATAGCCAGAATCTGGAGACAGCCTAGATACCCCTCAAATAAATACAGAGCAATAAAAATAATAATAATCAACTGAAATAATAAAAATAATGACATCTTGATATTTGCAGGCAAATGGATGCATCTAGGAAAAACATATTGAGTGTGGTAACACAGACCCAGAATGAAAAATATAATATGCACCCACTCATAATTGGCTTCTAGACATAAAACAAAGAAAAACAACATACAGACCACAACCCCAGACAACCTAGATCACAGAAAGGACCCTAAGAGAGATACATATAGATCTGCAAAGGAAGGAGAAAAAGACAAAGTCTTTTGAATAAATTGGGAGTATGGTAGTCTCTAGAGAGGATCGAGAAGAGAGGGAGGAAGGGAGGGGAGCAGAAAAAAAAATATATAGCTCAATAAAAAAGAAGATAAAGAAATCTGTTGGCTAAGAAAAAGAGTGAACACTCACGTGTAGTGAAACCATTTAATTTTAAATATTTCTACATTCATACCAAGTTAATTAAGAAAGTACATATTCAAAAATAATACTGAAATAACCCTCAATGTTGGGCATCATAGAATCCTTTGCAAGTCTATAGAATTGACTTCAAATGCCATCTAAACTGAGGTAATAAATATGTGGCATATTGAATATATCCCACCTCCTCCCACGCCCAGTTCCTAAAGAGGGGGCAGGGTATCCTGACCTGTGGGAATCCCAAAGTCCCCCTCCCCCCTCCATCCCGGCCTAAGAAGGTGTGCATCCATATAGACTAGGTTCTCAAAAAAGCCAATACATGCAGAAGAGATAGGTCCCGTGCCATTATCATTGGTTTCTCAGTCCGTCCCCGTTGGCAGCCACATTCAGAGATTCCGGTTTGGTAATATGCTCATTCAGTCCTGATCCAGCTGATGGATGGAGATAGAGTCAGAGACCCACATTGACATCAGAACAAAGGACTGAGCTACCAAGGTCCAGTGGAAGAGCAGAGGGAGGGAGAGATGAGCAAGGACTTCAGGACCGGCCCACCAACTGAGACAGTGTACTTGATCTATTGGGAGCTCATCAAATCCAGCTGGACCAGGACTGAATGAACATCTGAAAGTTCTAAAACAAACAAGAGCAAACATAACCTAGAGGAGTACAAAGCAAGAAATAATCAACTGAGGAATGAAACCAATAAAAGAGAAAAATACAAAGAATAAATTAAACAGTTGGTTCTTTGAGAAAATCAAGAAGATAAACAAACCCTTATCCAAATTTTCTAAAAGGCAGAGAGAATATTCAAATTAATGAAATGAGCAATGAAAAGGGGGCTATAACAACAGATACCAAGGAAAATCTAGACTTATAAGATCATACATCAAAAACCTATATACCACAAAATTGGAAAATCTAAAAGAAATGGATATGTTTCTCAATATATACCACTTATTAAAGTTAAATAAATATCAGATAAACAGCTTAAATATATCTATAACCCCTAAGGAAATATAGTCAGTCATTAAAAGTATCCCAATCAAAAAAAAAAAAAAAGTCCCGGGGCCAGATGATTTTAGTAAAGAATTCTACCAGACAAAAAGCTAATATAATACTAACATTCCTCAAAATATTCCACAAAATAGAAACAGAAGGAGTATTGCCATATTAATTTCATGAGGCCACAGTTACATTGATAACTAAATCTCACAAAGATTCACAAAAGTAAAAAAAATAAATAACAGACCAGTTTCCCTCAAGAACATTGATGCAAAAATACAAGAATACAACAAAAAGATCATCCACCATGATCTGGGTTTCATCATAGAGATGCAGGGATAATTCAACATAAAAAAAAACTGTAAATATAATCCACCAAATAAACAAATTGAAAGGAAAAAAACACATGACCATCCCATTAGATGCTGAAAAGGCCTTTGAAAAAATCCAACATCCCATTCATAATAAAAGTCTTGGAGATACCAAGGATACAAGAAACATATCCAAATATAATAAAAGCAATTTACAGAAAGCTTACAGCCAGCATCAAATTAAAGGAGAGAAACTTAAGGCAATTCCACTAAAATCAGAGAAAAGATAAGGCTGTCTATTCTCTTCACATCTAGTCATTATAATACTTGGAGTTTTAGCTAGAGCCATTAGACAAGTAAAGGAGACAAAGGAGTACAATTTATAAAGGAAGAAGTCAAAGTATTATTATGTGCAGATGATATGATAGTATGCATAAATAATTCAAAATGTCTACCAGAGAACTTATACAGCTAATAAACACCTTGAGTGAAGTGGTTGGATACAAAATAAACTAAAAAAAAAATAAGTAGCCCTCCTATACATGAATGATAAATGTGTTGAGAAAGAAATTAAGGAAACAACACCTTTCACAATAGCCACAAATAATATAAAATAATATAAAATATAAAATAATATAAAATATCTTGGTGTAACTCTAACCAAGCAAATGAAAGACTTATATGGCAAGAACATCAAGTCTTTGAAGAAAGAAAATTGAAAAAGATATTAGAAGATGGAAAGATTTTCTCGATCCTTGACAGGTAGCTTTTACAGAGTATAAATGACCATATTACCAAAAGCAATCTAAAGATTCAACACAATTCCCATAAAAATTCCAAAAAAAAATACCTCTTTACAGACCTTGAAAGAACAATACTCAACGTCATATGGAAAGGTAAAAAACCCAGGGGAGCTAAAACAATCCTGTATAATAAAAAAACTTCTGGAAGTAATACCATCCTTGATCTCAAGTTCTACTATAGAAAAGTAATAATAAAACCCACATAGTATTGGCATAAAAAAGACAAATTGATCAATAGAACTTAATCAAAAGTACAGACATAAATCTACATACCTATGGAAATGTATTTTTTTTATATAGAAGACATTAATATACAATGAAAACCAAAAAGCATCTTCAAAAAATTGTGCTCATCTAACTGGATGTCAGCATGTAGAAGATTGCAAACACATCCATATCTTTTGCCCTGCATAAAACTCAAGTTCAAGTGGATCAAAGACTTTAACATAAAGTAAAATACACTGAACCGGATAATAGAGAAGTTGGAGAACACATTGTCACAGGAGATAACGTCCTGAACAGAACACCAATTGCAAAGGCACTAAGATCAAGAAATAAGTATTTGGCCAGGTGGTCGTTGCACATGCCTTTAATTCCAGCACTGGGATGCAGAAGCAGGCAGATCTCTGTGAGTGTGAGGCCAGATTGGCCTACAAAGTGCTAGTTCCAGGACAGGCTCTAAAGCTATAGAAAAACCCTGTCTCAGAAAAAAAAAAGAAAGAAAGAGTAATTTAGACTGCTGTAGGAATTCCTACAGCCAGTAGCCTTTAAGTTACCTGCCCACTTGGGCATGCCATCTTATACTATAAGTGCCAATGTAAAGCACGGGTCTTGCCTCTTTTCTGGCTGTGTGCTTTGGTTGCTTTTCTCCATTCAAGCAGAGGATTGTGATCTGTGTGTCTACCCCTAAATAAATAACCCCTTTTTATACTCAATTCTGAGCTAGTGTGCAATTGGGCCTTAGTTTTTTCTTCATATTATATCCTTAAAAAAATTGAAAACAGACCCAAGAATGAGACTTTTAGAAATGATGCAGTCTTTTCAAACTAATAATGTACAGCTATCTGACAGGATTAACACCATTGAAAATCAAAAGTTACCTAAAAATTTTAATACTATTGAAAAAGGTAACATTAATTTGCCAAAGTTGAATTTATGTCAAAGGGTACTAAGAAATTATCTGAAAGAATTCATACTGTTGAATTTGACAATCAAAATTTGTTAAAATATTATGATCAGTTAGCAGATAAAGTATATCTCCACTAAGGCAATGTGCACGCTATCCAAATGATGTCTGAGGATGAGATATTATCTTTAAAGGAAAAACTTCAGACCTTGGAATCACATGTGTAGAATGAGAAACACAGGCTAGGTACCTCAATAAAATCATTAGAAACATACAGGCAAGGAGATTCAAGCTTTAAAAATTACAGTAGTAAAAAGATTTGAAATGATTGAGGAAATTATTAGAGCTGACAAGCAGGGAACTAAGGTACAAGGATAGGATTTAACATGTCAGTTGCTGTCTGAGATGACTTAACCATGGTTTAACTTCCTAATCTCTAATCTACCCTGACAAAACATCAAGTTCTAAAACCTCAAAAGGATTCAAAGAAGGTAGATGGATACCTATTGGAATGAATGATCTAAAAGAAATTAAGCAAGCAACTACAAGTTACAGCTTGCAGTCTGCATTTGTTAGAGAGATAGTAAAGACATGGGTTTCAATCATTAAAGCCATACCACATGACTGACTTCAGTTAGTTTTAGCAGTCTTGGATGACAGGCCTCAACTGATGTTTAAATGTTATTTCAGGGAAGAAACAAAAATTTTAGAACAACAAGGAAGCTTCTGTAAAGCAAAGGACACAGTCATTAAGACAAAAAGGCATCCTGCTGAATGAGAGA
>JAQHUG010000259.1:141110-160620 GCA_028555095.1 Dicrostonyx torquatus | reverse complement strand
ATTTGGGAACTTATTCTATATGGATGCACATCTTCTTAGACCGAGATGGAGGGGGGAGGGCCTTGGGCTTCCCATAGGGCAGGGTATCCTGCCCCATCTTAAGGAAGCAGGGGGAGGGCGGTGGGGTAGTGGGGGAGCGGGAGGACCAGGAACAAGAGGAGTAAATGTAAATTTTTCTTTTAACAATAAAAAAAGAAACTAGGTTCCATATATATGGATTGAAGGACTGAATTATAACTGTAAATACAATATTTATTGATATACAATAAGCTGTTAAGACATATATTGTATGGGGCTGGAGAGATGGCTCAGAGGTTAAGAGCACTGACTGCTCTTCCAGAGGTCCTGAGTTCAAATCCCAGCAACCACATGGTGGCTCACAACCATCTGTAATGAGATCCGGTGCCCTCTTCTGGCCTGCAGGCATACATGGAAGCTGAACACTGTGTACATGATAAATAAATAAATCTTTAAAAAAAAAAACATATATTGTATCATAAAAATGGGATGATTGGCAAACAACTGATTAAATCTTATTATTTGTATGTAAAAAAAAGATATACTTGAGTCTTTAAAGGTTAGATCAGCACCAATCAATCAATGGATTTTGCATACAATGAACACTGAGACATTTGTCTATAATGCTGAATTTTGGATAGGAGAAGCAATTTCCAAAAGTATGAGGAGACATCAAAATGCCAAATGTTTTAATTGTGGTAGAATAAAACATCTGAGAAGAAATTGTAGACAAGGAATTCCTGGGAATAAAATCTCATCTGGGAATGGCATGAACAGGAGTATTCAGATGTCAGGTATATGTAGAAGGTGTGGCAAATGCAGATATTAGACCAATGAATGCAGATCAACAAAAGACAGGCAAGGCAACCTGATACCATCGGGAAACTCCTTGGGGATCCTCTCGTAGGCCTCCTAGTCAAAAGTGGTCCAGTCATTCCCAGTAACTGTGGAGGACATGTCTCAACAGGAAAATTTTAAAAAATCCAGTGCCTTCTGTAAAAGACCATACTGTTCTGGATGCTGAAATATGCATGGAGAATAAATCAAAAATTCCAATAGGAAACAGGAAACATATATTCTGGCAGAATTCTCTACATGATCAAAGACCAAAGCCAAAAGGTTTTATAATTGACATTGTAATTGTTGGTTTGATAGACACGGGTGTAGACATGAGTATCATTATTCCAGGGTTTTGGTACCAAATTTCCCTATTCAAGAGGCAGATGTTCAATTACTAAGAATTGAAACCTTATCTCAAGTGACAAAAAGCACGAGATGGGTTGAATGCATAGGGCCAGAAGGACAGAGAGGAAGCCTGAGGTCGTATGTGGCTAATATTGCAGTGAATTTATAGGGTCTTGATCTGCTACAGTAATTGAATACCCAGATTAACACTTCTGCAGTCCCAGGAACTCATAATTCTGGGAAGGATAGTATAAGGTACTATACACAAAGGTCACCAGCCATTCAGGCTCTACAGGGACACAAAGCAACTAGCAAACCTTTAGAGGTACCAATGGCCCTACTGTTAAAATGGTTAACTGAGAAATTTATATGGGTTAAACAGTGGATGTTAACAGAAGAGAAACTGCAGGAGCAACTTTGTTTAGCTTTTTCCTGACCATTATCAACTACAACTTGCAACCAACCCTCTAGAGAAAGAAAAACTTCCATAGTAATTTTTTTGAGAATGTGGGTGTAGTTTTCTAGGCTACTTCTTCCCGATCAGGGTCACTGATAATCTTATGAGGACCTAAAGAAAATATAGGATTACAGTCAAATTCTGACTGGAATTTTCTTTGAGCATGGATCATCTCAGCCAGCAGTTTTGAGGCTATTCTGGATGTAGAACTCAGAGGAAACTGCAACATCGGTACTCTGAAATTTTGGATTGTCTGGACTATCTGTGTCACCACACCCAATTACTTTATTTCTTTCTTTTACTTTTTGAGAGTATAACAAATGTTTATATAGTTGGGGATAAAATTGCATTCATGGTAGCAATCCACAATCCTCTGTGTATGCTATAAACTGGGAAACAAATCCAGCAGAAACGAGACTGCACACATTTTTCATCTGCACTTATAGTACCTGAGACCATGTCCAATAAGGGCCAGTATCTTAAAGGCTATTGGCTGAAGGAGTTTCCACAACACACACATGCACAGTTATTTATATACAATGATATGCCTGCATGTATGCCTGGTCGCCAGAAGAGGGCACCAGATCTCATAGATGGTTGTGAGCCACCATGTGGTTGCTGGGAATTAAACTCAGGACCTCTGGAAGAGTAGCCAGTGCTCTTAAACTCTGAGCCATCTCTCCAGCCCTTAATGGGAAAATCTTAGATTTGGTTAACTTTTTAATAAGATTAATTTAGTCACAAATTTGAAAAGTCAGGAAAAATTTAAGAAGAGTAAGTAGCCTCATCCTGTTATGAATATATTAATGCTGATTTAACTGTAATTATGGCATAATAACTTAACATTTGTATGCTAGTTTTTATTTTAATCAGCAAGTGTCTTACAAAGTTCCACTTCCAGAACAGAAGTTTAGGGGTTCCTAAACAACTGTAATTTCAGCCACACAGAATACAGTGCCTTCTTCTGACTTCTGTGAACAATCACAGATGTATGTGGCAGTCACAAACATGTACATGCACACAAATATTCACACTCACACACATAGAGAGAGAGAGAATTAATGGTATATTTGTTTTAAAGTTTTCACTACTTATTGTACAATACCATGGAAGATCTTAAAATGTCTCAGACCATTAAGCAACCTTTATGCTATTTCCAAAACAAATTTTGAAGTTTAATAAAACTAAATATAAATGCAAAATACTGAAAGGAATAAAAAGATTAGCATCAGATGTGACAATTTTGACACAATTGAGGATGCAGGAACTAAAACTTAATACATGCAAATTACACTAATATGGAGATAACATTACAAACTAGCCAATGTTTAATGCCTAGTTTTACAAACTTTTCCCTAAATATCAGAAGGATTTATACCAGTCCTTTGTAATTACTTCCAGAAATAAATTAATTAATTAACAAACAAAAACAGAATAAATCATCCTATGTGTTACTGAAATCTGCATTTGTGTTACATTAAAATAACAAAGAAATATTGATGAAAGGAAATCAATTAGTGTTATACATACTGCAAAATAAGAGAAAAATAACATACAGTTGCACCATTAGAATCTAAAGACCTTTTCAAACATATACTTTAGGAAGAATTAGATTTTATTTGAGAATAAAATGATCCTGGTTTACCATGTAAAAATTTGTTGCTTTCTCAAGAAAATGAAGGATAAATATTATGCTATTATTAAAAGGAAAACAAAAAGAATCTCTTTGTTAAATTTAACATCTAAGTAGATTTTTGCAAGAATCAGAAAACAACATCAAAAACCATAACTACTTCTACAATATCAAATCTTTACCCTAAAGACATGTAATAAGACAATAATACCTACTATACCACTTTTATCCTTGCCCTATGGAGTTTAAAGACAGAGGAATAAAGCAAAGATATGAGGAAAATGCAGAACACATAAAAAGAAATAAATGAAAAGACCTTTATTTATGAATCTTACATCCATATTGTGAGACTATCTACAGATTAGTATTAATATCTACATTTTACTAGGTTACTTAGTTTCAAACAGTTAAATATGTAAATACTTTTTTCTTTGAATTACAGTTCTCACTAGAAGTATCACATGTGTCAGAAACAACAAATTGGATGTCATGAAAACAAATATAATTTTAAGGATTTATTTTACAAATAATCATCAGATAAAAGATGAAAAGATTTTAAGACTGGTTATACATATAATTTGTTTCTTATCACAAATTCTTAATAGCATATTTTAGCTATATTTAACATTTAATCTTACTTAAATAACAAAAAAGTCACTCTGTGACAGGTTTTCTTATGACCTCTAATTTAATGACCCCTCTAAGTAGAAGTCAACTTGGCGTAAATCATTCTGAAATTATTTTGCTAAAAGTATATTTTACATTTTTATTAGTTCTTTTTTGATAATGCTGTTCTAGTTCTGGCTTTAGGTATAATGCATTATTTGTATGATACAATGTTAAATAAAAGCACACAAAAGAAAACTTAATAATAGGCTGCCATGATACTTGTATTATCCCTACTCATTACAAATAGCATGTTCACACTGTGTAATATTTCTAATATTACAGATATGTATCCTTTCACATGAGCAACTGTAATTAAATAATATAGATAATTTTTATAAATAATGCAGATAAATCATTGAACACAGTGAATATAATTTACAATATTTTTATCGCAAATATGCTTCACTATCTTTCGTTATTAGACATCTATGTGATAGACTATAAAATCTGAAAAATACAAAAGTAGCATGTACTATTAATTGTTTTACGTTTGTGCATCTAACACTCTTAACCAAATGTTTAACAGATTCTTTCAGAGGTTGTCATATAACAGCAACTAATGTGTGAAAGGAAAGAAAACAACTTAATATTGCTTAATGATATAAAAACATTTCAAACAACAAGGTTTTGTCTTCCTCCAAATCATATAAAATTAAAAAGTTTCATGGTAATTTTTAAATTATACAAAATATTTAAAAAAATAGTGCTAACTGCCACTAGTGCTTCTTATACTTTATATCATATATTCATTTTATAACACTTTTGAGTTATCATTTTCTATTTATTTAATACCAAATACATTTCTTAAGAATACATAAATATATATGAGTAACTCTTTTCAGTTTTAATCTGTTGTTTGCTACTGAATTGTTTCTATTGTTAACTTAATTTTTATCAATTATTTCACCAGTACAATGTGTTTTTGAAAGACAATGATAGTATAGAAATACAATGCTATAAATATCAAATGTTTTGCTCTAGAAAACACAATTTTATTTTCATCGATTTTTCAACAATAGGAGTTTTTTCTTACAATTTTTCTTCTAATTCAACACCATCATAACAATTACAATAGTTAGCTTAGATATTTTGCTTGTAAATAAACCACAACTTTTAATGCATGCATGTAATACTGATAAATTTTAAAATATAAAGAGTAATATACATGGAGATTTTAATGCTTTCATGCATGATATTTTAATGTTTTTATGTATGTCATTTCTTGCCATTGCTTGTGTGTTGGTACAGACAAAATACCCTTTTGTATAAACAAATTGATTTTTCAATTGTTGGAGGTCAAACCCGGAACATCATACATGCTAAGCAAATGTTCAACAGCATCTTCATTATAAGCCTACAAACATAAATACTTGAGCAGACAAAGTAGTGGTTGACATTTTACAAATGCCTTATCTTTTTTGAATCTGCTGGGGATCTATTCTAGGTCTTGAATTCTATGTTTTAGTTCACCGTGCTACATCTCCAGGTCAAATGTACAACAGAAAAATCCAAACTGACAAAACAGCTACTGAAATATTAGCACTCTCACTCCCTAATTTGGGATGTGGGAACAGGCCTTGGTGGTGCTGACAGAAAAGAGGAATCATAAACCTCCTCGACAATTGGCAAGCACTCTACTAGTTATTAGTTCTTTCAAGTAGATAAATAGAAAAAATATGAATTGACAAATATTGCCACTATTTTGTGGGATTATTTTTTGTGCTCCACCCCACTCCAGTTGCCTGATGAGGTTGAGGAATCAAAAACATTGCCTATCTCATGCCCAGCTGTTGAGGTGTGCAGTGGGTAGAACCCTGTGCCTTGAATGTGCTATTAATATGTGGCATCCCCAGCCCTGAATTTTCAAATATTTCATTAGATGTGTATTAGGAACACATATGCCATACAAGAAATAATACTGCAACATTAAAAAAATTGCAATATCTCTGAAAGATATATTAACTCCTAAGAACAATAATTCTAATCTGGTTACCATCTCCTCAAAACCTATTCAGAACCAAAAAGAACAAAGTGGAATGATTATATTTTTAACATTGTAAAGAAAGGCAAAAATGTAAACAGAATTCAATACCCAAAAATACTTCTATTCAAACTAGGAAAGAAGTACAGCTTACCATCTTATGTGAACTTGAACTAACTTGTTGCTGCAGTATTGTGATATTTTTGCACCCAGAAGTTCTTAAACTTGAAACAGAAATATTATTCAGCAGGAATTGAAGAGGACAGAAAGGAGAGAAGTGCATTCCCACAAAAATGTTGATTGGAGAAAGTGGAGCCAATCACTGGTGGGAGGTGGTGGAGAGGGATATTGGAGAAGGGGATAAGGTATCTACATTAAGGGAATCATTTTATGACTGGCAAGAGACTTGTCTCTAGAGGGGATCCCAGGTGTTCACAGGGAGGTCCCCAACTAGGTTATTGGGCAGCAGAGGAGAGGGTGCCTGAAATGATTTTTCCCCATAGATACATTGATGAATATCTTGATCATCACCATAGAAATTTTGCATGATGGATGGAGATAGAGCCAGAGACCCACATTCATATCAGAGAAAGGGAATGAGTTACCAAGGTCAAGTGGAAGAGCAGAAGGTGGGAGAAGATGAGCAAGGAAGTCAGGACCTTGAGGGACTGGCACACCAACTGAGACAATGCGCTTGATCTATTGGGAGCTCATCAATTCCAGCTGAACCAGGACTGAAAGAACATATGACCAATCTGGACTCTCTGAATGTGGCTGCCAATGGGGACTGACAGATAAGCCAAGGATATTGGCACAGGGACCTAACTCTTCTGCATATATTGGCCTTTTGGGAACCTATTCTATATGGATGCACACCTTCTTAGGCCGAGATGGAGGAGCGAGGGCCTTGGGCTTTACACAGGGCAGGGTATCCTGCCCCATATCAGGGAAGTAGGGGGAGGGACGTGGGGTAGTGGTGGGAGCGGGAGGGTCCGGGACAAGGGGAGTAAATGTAAATTTTTCTCTTAACAATAATAAAAAAAAGAAGGCTGATTGGACAAAATGGCACCATCTACTTGTGGGAGGAGATAATAGTAGCCTAGAATTATAACCTAAGAATTTATATAACATACTAAAAGCTCTCTTCCGTTCATTATGTTTAGTCCAAAATCAAACCCTGCCCACAAGCCCAATGATTTGATGTATTCTATTTTAAATTACTGCAGTTAAAAATCCAAAAAAGGAACTTATACTAAATAATTTTTTTTAAAATTCAGGCCCTACAGATGACTCAGTGAGTAAAGGTATTTTCTGCCAATCCTAATAAACTGAGCTTAACTATTTTGGATTCATGTGGTTAAAGGGAAAAATGAACTCCCTCAAATCTTTTCCCCTCCACATGAATACCTTAGCATACACAAAAAAAATACATAACCACATACAGCTATGCTTAGATAATTATGATAAAAATTAAATCCAATGGAAGCAAAAGGATGCATAAACATAAGAAAAGAAAGAAAAAATGAAAAGAAAAATAAAAACAAATGACAAGATAGCCAACTCTTAAAATTATATTAATAATGTATTTTGTGAAGGCATTCAGATGTTTTACAGCTAGTTATGCACATGTAATTTTTGATAAATTAATTATTTTGATTCTTCTGAAAATTTCAGGAATACACACACACACACACACAGAGCAGGGGATAGAAATCTTATCACATTTTGTAGTTAACAGCTTCTAAATTTGTTGTGTCATTGAAACTTAAAAAAAAAACAGTTTGTAGATCTGTGAACACACCATAGCAGGTGTAGTTATAAAAGATCCTGAATTAAATGCAAAAGAAAAATTCTATAAAATATAGACTCCTATTAGTAATCATAAATAGTTTATATACTTTTCAGTGGAAAATAAAGAGGAAAATATTTCATAAAGACATAAACACATTGGATAATTTTTAAATATATAAAGACACTCCCACACTGGAAAAGTGTACTATTTCAAAAATATAAGTAAAACTGATAAACACCTAAGCAGAATGGCACAGTATGGAAGAAACATATTTGTGAAAGGGGTATAAGAGAGCTATTATTACATTATACAGATATAAACAAAAACAAGTAAAAGTATCTGTGGTTCATCAAATATGATATGAGGTAAAGTGAAGAAATGGGAAAAACACTACAATTGTTTTAATTATCTATCTCATTGCTGTGATGAAACATCTGACAATAGCTACTTAAGGAAGGAAGATATTATTTTCATTCAGGGTTCAAAAGAATGGGGTGAAGAAATGGCAGCAGGAGTATGAAGAGGCAAGTGGTCACATTGATTCAGCAGTCAGGAGGCAGAATGGAAAGAGTGTTTGTGCTTAGCTAAATTGCTCCTTTTTATACAATTCAGACCTGAAACCCAGGCACTGGTACAGTCCTGCTTCAAGGTGTTTCTTTACACTTTAATAACTTCATCAAGATAACTTCTCATAAGCCTGTTCCCTGGCCTGAAGCTAACCTAAACTAAGTACTTTCTCATAGGTATGCCCAGAAGATTCCTTCTTGGTTGATTTCAGATCCTAAGTTGTTGATATTCAGCAGACTCAATCACACACTGAAGAATCATATATTTGTTAAATATCCATAAAATAACTGCAGTTATATTAAGAAATAGTCCTGCAATTTTGTTGACTTTCATATTCGGGTACCCAAAGTTTCCACATTATTTATGGAGAAAGAAATAACACTGAGCATGAACAATATTTTCTCAATAATAAAACTTACCAAAATATTCTTGTTAGGTCTCAAAGTTCCTTCTCCCAAAGTCTGGCATTTAGACAAAAGTCAGCATTCCCTCAGGGATTTAAGAAAATAGTTCCTACTTGCTAAAAGAAATCATTCTTCTAATATCTGACAAAAGGATATATGGTTCCTCAATTAATCTATGCCTGTGCTGCCTGTTTACATATCAAGTTCTATGCTAACATCCCTCAGTCACTACTCACAAGTAAGTATCTGTTACAGAGTCATATGGACTGGCATACCTGAACACCCCCCACCTCAAACATCTCTAGACCCTGGGCTTTGCTTCTCTTTCCACAGCTTCACTTTTCTCTTATACAACCCAGCCATTTTGCCTATATGTTCTCTTGGCTGTTGGTTATCATGCATTTTCTTGTCCTCTTGACTGCTGGTCCCCTTTCCTGCCCTCTCTCTTCTCATTCTTACTCCATCCCATCCCTCTCATGAGTCTCTTCAGTCTGCTAGTCATGTTCAGTCTAGACCAGTCCAGATGACTCTTGCTATGTTCTCCTGTGTATCTACAATAAAACCCTTCTCTTGAACCATGCCTGATAGTAGTCATATTCTCATTTTTTCATTCAAATATTCCAATATTTAATGAGACCTTCATAAGTTTATGTAAATTTGACAAGATCTGTAGTGAAGAAATTTAATATTATTTTTTACGAAAACATGCCAAGTAAAGAGAGAAAAGAGGGCTGAATGATATGAATACAACTAACACCAACAAAATGCAAATAATAAAATAATGTCTAACAGAAACAGAAATTTCTGTTTTATTATCATTTTATATCAAAGAAGAGGACAAAGGAATGCATTCCAGTGACTAACATATATAAATGCCATGTACAAAATTTACCACACACTTTTAATAAAACTATTTCAGAGAAAATACTTTGATAAAAGTAAAATCAAACAAATATGGTGATAAGATTGAAACCTAGTAGAAGCATAATTCAAACTAAAAGAATAAAACAAAAAACCAAAGATTGGAAAGAAAGACATGCATGAACTATGTAATTCACAAATTATAAGAATCTGTATTAATACTATGCTAAATTTATAGATAATGTATTTAACTCAAGAACTTTACCATTATTACTATGTAAAAGCTCAAGGAAAACATTATGTAGCCCAATCACTATATACCACAAACAAATAATTTAAAGATGTATAGGTAACAATAATAATTAAAGAAGAAGACATGAATTTGAGAGGGAGCAAGAAGAGACATGAGGAGTTGGAGGAGTGGAAATAATATAAAATCAGTATTCAAATATAAAATTTCCCCAAAATTTATAAAGATCATCATCATCACTATTACTATTTTGAAAACTTTACAATATTGAGGTGTGTTGAATAGGAATGATCACCATAGACTCAGGAGCTTGACTATGTGGCCTATAGGGAGTGGCATTATTAGGAAATGTGGTCTTTCTAGAGTCTGTGTTCCCTTGATGGAGTAGGTGTGCCACTGTGGGGATGGGCTTTGATATCTCAGAAATTCAAGCCAGTTATTTTCCAATTCCTGCAGGTCCAGATGTAGAATTCTCATCTCCTTTTCTAGCACCATGTCTGTCTGCATAGTGCCATGCTTCCTGCTGTGATTATAAAGGACTAAACTTCTGAAACTATAAGCCAGTCCCAATTAAATGTTTTCTGTAGGAGGCCATGGCAGCATACAGCATATGGCAATTGATAATTCAGGTATCAACCCATGAGACTCTAATGGAGATAATCCTCTCTAGCAAGGTTTACAGGGCCATTGATTACGAAAACTGGTTGCCTGTATCTGTAATTTCTCTCATGTACCATTTTATTTCTTCCCTGAAGCTTTGAGTATTTTCTCACTGTTCGTGTGTTTATCTCATGAAAAGATTTTATCTATTGGTTACAACACATATATCTGTGGATGGTCAGAAAGATGGCTTCTCATTAAGCTATATAATTTTGATATATAGAAAATATACTAGGATATGCTTCATAACTAGATCTATTGTCCCATAAGGACTATAGACACTTAAAAGTCTGCTTTGTTCCTTTTGCTCAGACTAACTGCACATAATTTGTTTATTTTTAACTTGGAGCAAGTTCAAATTAGACTAAAGGTTTTCTGTAAATAAATCATAAGTTTAAAACTTTATAGCTATGCACAAGGTCAGAGTGGCAGGTATCCAACAAAGGTTGCTACACAAAATACCCTAAAAAAGCATGCCAATTCTTTGCTAGCCAAATATATCTGATAATAGATCTATGGACCCAGTGTCACTGGGCTCTGATCACAGTCTTGTTCCTGAAATCTTGAAATCTTGTGTTGCCATGCTAAATTGCTCAGCTCATTTGTGCTTACCCTAGGAATGTGCTTTTGACCAATGAGAAGTAACTCGTGTAATCTTCTATTCTTTCCAGCACCCTGTAAATGATGAGTTTTTAGACTAGAGGAGAAGAAGCTAAGAGCAATTGGAATTATGACAAGAGAATTAGAGTAGAGGTAGAATAATAAAGAGACATGACGGGAACAACACATGTGTGAGACATTTCTCTTAGATGAAGAGCTATCCTAAGTTCCTTTCGCTTTGTGGCTTCTGATCTGAACCCTGGAAGATAGCCTTTCAGAGCAGGCCCCTCAATTATTCCTTTACAAGAGTTGCCATGTCATGATGTCTCTTCACAGCAATAAAACCCCAAAACAAATAGTAAGCCCATAAAAAACAAATTTAGTAAAAGATATGGAATATAGTTATGTAGAGCTCTGTGGAAAATTGTTCAGGGTTATTGAAGAATACATAAGTAACTTGAATAGCATAATAGCTTCATAGATTAGTGATACACTTTGCCTTCATAGTATCTCAGATTTGATATGTTTAAGTGAAACACTGCTTCTGATATTAAACAATTTTGGATGCTATGCACACGGGGTTTTGCTTTTAGTTTGTGAAAATTTATTAGTGTTATGTTACTTCTTATGTATTTTATGTGGATATTTGTGTATATTGAAGAAAACTTTTATTTTATAGCAAATGTGACTGTTGTTATTGTCACATTGGTTTTTACTTTTAAAGATGTAATTTATTAATTTTATCTACATATTTGCCTGTGCAATATGTGTGCCTGGTGTCATCAAGGTCAGAAGAAGGTCTTGTTGGATCCTTTAGAACTGGAGTTACAGGTGATGGAATACTACCACTGAGTGCTGGGTGCCAAACCCAGATGCTCTGCAAGATCAACAAATGCTCTTAGCTGCTAACCCATCTCTCTAGTTTCAATGGCTTTAAAAAAACACTATATTTTCTCATAACACAAATAAACTATCTTAACAGATTTGGGAACAAAGATAAACAGTTGGAGTTGTAGATGGAAATCATAAGTTAAATATATTTCAGAAAATATGTTTATGATATAACACTGCAATAGAAACATAGGATGAAAAGGAAGAAGCAAACAAAAGCTAAAGATTAAGCAGCAAGACAAAGAATGGAAAGCAAACAAAGATAGATAAATTGAACATTACTTAGTTAAGAAAAATACATGAAAAAATCAAACACACAAACTGATAAGTATTAAGAAACAACATGCTGGAAGGTAAAAAGAAACATTTCCCAATGTTTCTTTTAATATGTGAAGAGGCACTTGGAAGCAAAGGTCATAATTTCTATCTCATCTTGGTCTATATTTCTCAAATATAAAGCTAGAGGTTCAGAATTAATTAACATGCACATTTCTTCTGATACTTCAAAGTTAATTTTGACAAAAGGTAGATAGGATGTATGGGTCAGATATTTCATTTGCAGTTTTTATTTTTATACCTGCTCTGTGACTTTAAACAACCCTCATTGACTTCATGTTTAAAACTTAGATAATATTATTATTAAATATTAATAACACTATTGCTATGAGGATTTCATTTGACAGCAGAAAAAACGATGACTTATAAATGAATATTAAATACATAAGTCATTACCAATGATACATTCATATTATATTACAGACAGATAGAGGGTATATTATGACAGCTACTTGTGATTTGTCTGTATTTTGTATATATTGAATCTGGCTTTGTAAATATGTCACAGTGTTCAATTCAGAAAGAAGGCAAAGCATTTGTTATTTGAATTTTAATGAAAAAAACTAAATCCATGAAGTATAAATTCTTAGTAAAACTTATATGATTACAAAATATGCTATAAGAATATAAATACTTAATATTATTTAAACATAATTTTTTAAATGACCAGTGTATAAAATATATGATAACGTATCCTGGAAAACTCTAGTATGTGGTATATACTTCAAATTAGTAGGAAATGTAACAAATAACATTAGTTTCACCACTCAACAGTTCTAATTAAATTATCTGTTCTATTAGTTAATATATCATTGTTGAAACAATTTATAGTAATAAGTAGATTGGCTTTTTTCTATATTCCTCAAGACATGCATTTTTCTTTTTTCTTTTTTAACACATTGTCAAAATTTATTCCAAGGCCTGAAAACATTCAGTCAAAGTAGGACTATAATTTTTTTATAATACAACAACAATACCTAAATCCAGATGATTAACTGGTATAGGAGTTTCTTATGTTCATATGTTGCTTTCATTGGTTAATGAATAAAGAAACTGCTTTGGGCCTAATAAGGTAGGACTTATGTAGGCAGAGAAAGACAGAACTGAATGCAGGGAAGAAGGGCAGAGTGAGAGCCATCATGGATCTTTTGCCTGAGAAAGATGCTGGTTAGAATCTTGCCAGTAAGCCACAGTCACATGGCAATACATAGATTAATAGAAATGGGTTAAATTAAGATATAAGAATTATCCAATAAGAAACTAGAGCTAATGGGCAAAGCAGTGTTTTAATGAATACAGTTTCTGTGTGATTATTTCAGGTGTAAGCTAGCCGGGAAGCTGGGACAAACAAAGGGCCCCCCTCTTCTTGCAACAATTGGCACCCAGACTTAAGAACTGCAGGAACCAGTCAGGAAAAGAACTGGTAAGACAGAAACTCAAGAAATGGTGCCCAACATGTGGATGACTGCATCCACATAAAGCCTGACAGAGCTTGGGAACTCATTTTAGACATAAAATAATAGAGTTAAGAATGGATTATTGATAGCAGCCTCTCTCAGGTCGGCTCTGCTTGCTGGAAGCAAATGCTCTCATTTAAAAGAGGTTTCCTGCCTCAGCTGTAGCTGTAAAACCTTGCAGCTCTTTTAAGAGGTCCTGCCACAAAACACTTAAATGGTGTTGATGGAAAGCTGACTGCATGCTTTTTGGTTTTTAGTTTTAGCAGGAAAAAAAAGATGCATAGTTTTAAAATGCAGGCTTTCTGGGCCACCCTGCCAGTGCAAACTCTGACTCTTTCCGGCAGGAGGTTCAGCTTCAGAGCATTTGAATATGGTTTGTGAGCAGACTGCTGCAGCTTACTTGTTTGCAGGGACCTTGAAACGCCATAGAATTGTGGCAATAAACATGGCTACGGCTGGCAGGTACCTCTGCCATGAGGCTGGAATCTCCGAAAGCTAAGGAATGGTCTGGATCCAGCCATCAAAGCCATGGCTTTAATCCTTTCCATATTACTTAGCAAATTGAACACCCATGTGATCAAAAAGAGTGATATACAGTAAAGAGAGATTCAAAAAAAAATGTTTTATTGTGTGTTAAAAATATATGCGGGCTTGGGAGAGAAAAGAAAAAGGTTAAAGTCCTTAAAACAAAAAAGAAAGAAAGAGAGTAGTGGGGTGTGGTGGTACACACCTTTAATCCCAACACTTGGGAGGCAGAGGCAGACAGATCTCTGTGTGTTCAAGGTGTGGTGGTACATGCCTTTAATCCCAACACTTGGAAGACAGAGGCAGACAGATCCCTGTGAATTCAAGGAGTAGTGGCATATACCTTTAATCCCACCACTGGGGAGATAGAGGCAAGCAGATCTCTGTGAGTTCAAGGAAAACCTGGTTTACAGAGGAAGTCCCAGTGTAACATGAGGGGCCTGCTCGTTGGGGTTACTGTCCCGCCCTGTACCCCACAGCTGACAAGCCCCAAAGAAAATCACACAGAGAGTCTACATTAAATTATACACTGATTGGCCCATTTGCTCAGTCTTCCTACCAGCTCCCATAACTTATATTAACCCATTGTTCCCATCCTTGCCAGGCACATGGCCAGTACCTTTCCTCAGCTGGGACAGGGACACATGCTGCTTCCTTGGAGATCTGCACAGGAATGCCAGGGAAGCTTCCTGCTTCCCAGAGGTTCTCATCACCCTGCCTCTACTTCCTGTCTGGTTGACCCACCTATACTTCCTACCTGGCCAATCAGCATTTATTTAAAATATGATTGACAGAATACAGACACATCTCTCGCACCATTCCAGGACAGTCAAAGATACGCAGAGAACCTGTCTCAAAAACCCAAAAATTAAAAGTAAAAATAAAAGAAATAGAGGTTAAAATAAAGCCATGTAAAAATGGAAAATACACATTCAAGATACTGTATGTTATTATGTTCTCTTTGAATTTTTTGAATGCTGAAGAAAGAGCAACAATTACTAAAAGATATTTGTTTATAAATGCTGCCAAATTAATCCAATATAGATATTTTGAAAGAACATTGACTTCAAAATTGAAATCAAAAGTTATCTTACATTGGAGAAGATATTTTTATTTTGTATCCAAAGGAAGTGAGAGGCTGTGGATTCATTCTGAGTTAAGAAAACTCAGGTTTGATCAAGGAAGACCACCTGAGAAATCTCCAGTTGGAACAGATGGCCTGGATGTCTGAGTTCTACATCCAGAACAAATTCAAGACTGCTGCCTGATATGATTAAGACTCACAGGATACTCCAGTCAGGAGTTGATCATAATTCTAAATTTTCTTTAGGTCCCCATAAGATTATCAGCACCCCTAACCAACAGGAAGTAGCCTGGAAAACTATGCCCACATTCCCAAAAAATGGACTATGGATGTTCTTGTTTAAAAAAAAAAGAGGGGGAAATGGTGTGGGACAATTGTCTATATTCCGTCAAATA
Source organism: Dicrostonyx torquatus (assembly GCA_028555095.1). NCBI lineage: Eukaryota > Metazoa > Chordata > Mammalia > Rodentia > Cricetidae > Dicrostonyx > Dicrostonyx torquatus. Next base: position 144,855 of record JAQHUG010000259.1, on the reverse strand, counting down.
TGTTTTAAATAAATGCTGATTATCCAGTAGCCAGGCAGGAAGTATAGGTGGGACAATCAGAGAGGAAGTAGAGGTGGGTCAATGAGAACAGGATAATGCTGGGAAGAGGAAAGCTTGTTCTGCAGTTGTGAGGCCACGACAAAAGAAGCAAGGTGTGACTTTCCCCACTGAAAAAGGTACTGAGCCATGTGGCTAACACAGATAAGAATAATGGGCTAATATACATTTTAAGAGCTAATACAAAGCCTGAGCTAATGGGCCCATCAGTTTATGATTAATGTAGACCTCTGTGGGGTTTCTTTGGGACTTAACAACTGTAGGAACCAGGCAGGACAGAAATCTCAGTCAACAATTAACTAACCTCTAAACCACACAATTCCACATAATTCCAAAGCAATGCTGTAACAAAATATGAGATGACATTAGCAATGCACTTTCATAAACTTAATGACACATAGAAATGAGCTATTCTTACTTGAAAATCACCTCAAAAATCTACTCTTGTACTTTCCATGTTTTTAAATTTGCTTCATAAACCCACTGAAAATTAAGGCTTTTTTTAAGTACGAAATTTCCATCATCAAAGATCCTATTTCAGGGTTAGGGATGTAGCTCAGTGACAGAGCACTTGTGTGTGTATTGTTAAAATTGCCTTCATATTTTAACATGGACGCTGCCACCAGGCAGTGCCTACCCAACAAGAAATCTGTTGCCACACAGCAAACAATGTTTCAATATGCTGATAAGCACAATGCAATCTGTAATCCAATTTCAACTTTAATAACTCAAGCCTCCAAAAGTTAAAGTAAGAGTGAAACTGGGAAATATTATTTGGCTAAAACTTTCTCCACTTCTGAAACTACAAGGACTCTTTAGATAAGCATTAAATTATTTATGTAGCTGTTCATACGGAACTACAGACTTACATTTCCACTGAAAACATAGGGCCAAACTTCATATGTGTAACATAATATATCATTTATTGGTTTCCCTAAGGAAAAAACAAATATTTTGTGTCCTTTCAGGAAAATATTAAAACCAAGCTTGGTGGTATGTTCCTTTAATCCCAGTGCAAAGAGAGGTGGACCGCTATGAATCGTCTGAAGCCAGTCGGGGCTACAGAATGGAAGCCTGTCTCAAAAGGAGAGAGGAATGAAACAAATCTGTACGGAGAAGCAAAAACCCTGATGCAGGGACAAGGGACAAGTGTGACAACTTCAAGCTGGAGTGACTTTGTACAGACACTGGGACACTAAAAGGAAGTGACCTTTTGGGAAATTGGTGACTCAAGCTTGCAAGTTTTTAGGTCTGAAAAAATATATTAATACACAAAATAACAAAAAATACACTCTATAGATTTTCCTTCCAGGGTAAGTTTTGTGTGGCACATTTCCTGGGAAAAGCCCCTGCTCAGCGGTGCCAGAGCACATGGTTATGAGAACTAGAGCCAGGCTTCATTTCCCACAGCGACTTGCTTTTCCACCCACTCATACAGATTTCATTTCCAGTACAAGACACTAGCATTACATACTACATTTAAAAAGTCTTGATTTCTTGAATGAATCTTTTAGTACTATATAACACGATGGAGTTAATAGCTGAAGACCACTTGACAGCAACAGGAAAAGGCTCAATTTAAAATATGACCAAGGTGCGACTGTATCACAAGCAATGAGACTCTCAGCGAGTAGCTAGATAAGGCACTTTTTATCAGTGGCCATTCATAATTTTGCTTTTAGAAACTTGGAAGAAATTATCATCTTTGAGTTTGAAATGTTCTGATAAATCCAGGTGCTTTTTTGCTTCTTCAATATCACCTTGAATTGCTGAAATAAGTGACTCTACAAAGTCCTTTTCTGGTCTGAGGTAGCCAACAATGGCCACATTGAGAATTTCCCCATAGAAGTCCTCTTTGAAGGTGAGGATAATGTGGTTTTCCATGGACTTTTTCACATTCTTGTAGTATGGGTTCCATTGTATGCTCACCACCATTTTATGGATGGCTCCACTCCGGACACTGGCCCAACCATAATAAATGTTGGTAGATATATCAGCTGGAAGTGTCTACTACTTGTTCAAGAAAATTGGCTGTGGGGATGCCCAGCTGCTTGGAGCCGCAACTGAAGCCATGCATACCTGGCCGCTACAGAAAAATGGCAGGCTCCTCATGAGGCGAACTTCAGGGGACGCAGGTTGCTGCTAGTTAAGCAGCTGCAGCCCCTTGGCCTGGGCCATTAAGGGATCCTGCAGAAGCTGGGCTGGCAGAGCGGCCTCCACCAACAGCACTCAGTGGACTCTCCACTGGAACTGCCAAGACATGCATTTTCATGTCCTAAAATTGGGACAATATCAATTCTATCTTCTTGCTTATGTTTCCCTATAGAACACACTAATAGTGTGCAACATATGACTTACTAATATCATAAGAGAAAAAAATCTTTATATATTATCAAGTTTTATTATTGCATTTTCTTTTTCTTAGTCAGGGTTACTATTGCTATAATGAAACATGACAAAAGCAACTGTGGATGAAAGGTGTAGTAATAAGGGAGGAGCAGGCCAAGGACCTGTTTTTGGTCCCATCTAGCTTAATTCAAAATAATTACACAGAAACTATATTTATTTAAACTCTGTCTGGCCCATTAGTTTTGGCTCTTGTTGGCTAACTTTTATATCTTGATTTCGCCCATTTTTAATAGTCTGTAAGTCACCACCAGGTCTTGGCCTTACCGGGAAAGATTTACCATGTTTGACTCTGTTGATTTTATGGTGGGCGGCTCTCTCTGACTCGGCCTTCTCTCTCTGAGAATTTTGGTTTGTCCTCCCTGCCTATCCAAGATATTGCCCTATCCAAAGACCAAGCCAATTTCTTTATTCAACCAATAAAAGCAATACAAAATATAAAAGTACCTCTTACACCATTTCCCCTTTTTCTGTTTAAACAAAAAGAAAGGCTTTTTTCTTAACATAGTAAAAGTACATATAACAAAACATTTATCAAGCAAGAATTACAGTTACAATATTTATATCTATTTTATCTTTTATCATAACAAAGGAAACCTATAACTATAACTATAACTATCCATTCCTTAACTCCATCAAAGACTCCAGAAGGATATAATATTACCTGAGTAAACAAGAAGTAAGCAACTTCCAAAACTCTAGAAGTGACAGAGAGATCGCGTTGCTTGTAAAGTCACCAAAAGTTCTTTTATACCTTTGGGGCATCCATTTTCAGCATACAGGCCAGCACACATTTTCATGAAGCAGGAAAATTTAGACAGTTCAGTCACATGCTTCTGTGTCCTGCAGAATGTCTTGCATACACTTTCATGAAGCAGGAACCCTGAAGGGTCATCTCACCTATAGGCAAGTTCAGCAGTCTTCTTTCTGTGGGTTCTTTGTGTCCATTTAAGCAGACCAGGCAAGAGCAGTTTCTTGCCCAAATGGCTAGCTAACTCCATAAGGAAACTTTTCAATGCCCATATTCCTCTTGAAGTAGATAGGTGCTGCCAGGAGCAGACATGTCTCATTGTCATGAAAAGCCCTAAGTTATTAAAACATTAAATGACATTTTCTGTAGTCTTTGTTTATTATTATTATTATTATTATTATTATTATTATTATTACAAGAAAAATTTACATTTACTCCTCTTGTTCCTGGTCCTCCCGCTAACCCACTACCCCACCGCCCTCCCCCTGCTTCCTTAAGATGGGGCAGGATACCCTGCCCTATGGGAAGCCC
>JAQHUG010000259.1:106330-116636 GCA_028555095.1 Dicrostonyx torquatus | reverse complement strand
GCCCTCTCCAAGGGCTTACCTCAGTCAAAAGGGCCGACTTCTCCTCCGTTGGGGGTGGGTAGATCGGAAGCCCTCTCCAAGGGCCTGCCATACGGGCCCTTCTCCTCTTCCGGTCTGACATAGGTCTTCTTCACATATGATGCTATTGTGTAGCTTGGTCTTCTCCTGGGACTCCTAACAGTGCAAGGAAGGGCTGGTCCTAGCTTTTTTGCCTGCTTTTGGGACTCCGTTGCTCCTACTAGGTTGCATAGTCCAGTCTTAATATGAGGGGAGGTGACTAGTCTTATTGTAACCTGATATACCATGTTTCGTTGAAATCCCTGGGCGGCCTATCCTTTTCTTAAAAGACATGGAGGAAAAATGGATTTGGAAAGATGGGAATTGTGGGGGGGGAGACTGAGAGGAGAAGAGGGAGGGGAAGCTGCAGTAGGTGATTTAATGTATGAGAGAATAGATAAATTTTAAAATAGAAAGCAGGCTGAGAAATCCAGTAAGTGACACACACCTCTGTCCTCTGCATCAGCTTCTGCCTCCAAGTACCTGGCCTGTGTGAGTTTCTGTCCTGACTTCCTTCAGTGTTGGACTACGATATGGAAGTGTAAGACATAAAACCCTTTCCGCCCCAACTTGCTTTTGGTCGTGGTTTAATCATAGTAATAGTAACACTAAGATAACATGTATATATGTATTATATCCTTTGTATTATTTAAGTGATCATTGTTTAATTATAATAGCAAGATGGAAGTATACTCTCATCTGCAATCTTTATATAGGGTTAGGAAATTTATAAACACTAGAACTTATAATGTTTTCTTTTCCTTTGTTTTTTCACATAATTATCTCCATCAAATAATTTTATACATTATGAAGTCCTATCATGTTATAATAATTTCCTTTTACTTGTGTCTGTGAATGTAAATTCACCTTTTTCTCTGAAATTTCAAAAAGTCTAGGACTTAAGTAAAATGAACACTTAATTATAATTTAAACTAATTTGTTTCTTATTTGAATGTTTGGCATTTTGTTGCATATTCTGTTTGACATCACTTTCATATTCTTATAAAGTCACCACTTACAGAATAACAGATAAATAATATGTAAAATATTCAGCAATTTGGAAAATATGATTCGTAGATGTACTGAGTTATTTTATTCCATATATGGTTTCCTTAATTTTAGCTTGTTCTTATATTAATGAATACAGTAATCCCATCTTTAAAAAGATAATACAATACTCTCACCATTTAAGGTGAACAACATAAGTAATATGGGACTTTAAGATAACATACACTTTTGTGTTACTGGAATTGAACAGGTGCCCACATCAGTACGCACACAAAAAAACGAACCCGAGAGTTGGGAAAGCTACCTAGATGGTAGAAATGCTTGTGTAGTGTGCACAAAGTCCTGGTTTGTATTCTCAGCACCACATAAACCTGGTGTGGTGGAAAACTGCTGTCATCCCTACTCAGGAAGTGAATGCAGCAAGATCGAATTTCCAGGTCATCCAGGTGAGTCTGAATTACAAGAGATCCTGTCACTCACTCACTCAATCGAGTTCACTATTTAAAAAAAAAGATTCAATTTGTGATTGATAAACTATTATTAGATAATTGGGGAAAATGATTTAATATTGTTTTATTTAAAAATCAGTTTAAAATAATGTTTCTTACACACTAGAAAAACTATATGACTTAAAATAAATCCTTTCTCTTGACTCTGATGATTACAAAATAAAATCATTTTCCCAAGTCATTCAATAACATCTTTTTTAACAGCATATGTCCTTGAATATAGCATTGCCATCGATACAGAGCTACTTTCTGAAATCTCAGTGCCCTCTGCTTTCCACTGATAAAGATGATAATCAAGATCCTTGACCACCAATTGGAACTTAAGTTAAACACCTTACTACTGTAAGTCAGCCTGTATCAGACACATTCCACTCCATACCTGTTGTCCATTCGTTAGATTAATGGCAATATTTCTACTTCTATGAAGTTTCCATGTGATCTTTATATTCATTAAGAGAGAGTGTTTTCATTCTAACAATTTCATTGCCATAACATGTAAGATTAGCTGCAGCAGATACTTGAAGTGATCACTATTTCTCATTTTTATCATTGGTTATCCTGACAGCTATCAATATAGTCTTTTCACATCAATCCATTATTAGTTACATTTTTTCATATAACTATGAAAATCACATTGATACTGATTATTATATTGTACTCTTTATATTTTCAAGACTCAAAATTAGGACAAAACAATCCCATTAGATATTACATCAAGAACCTTGGTTTACATTTCTTTAGCACTATGGGTTTTTACTTTGTTTTAACCTTTATATAGGAAAATAGCTAGCTGGAGAGTGGTGTCACCTTTAATTTAAGCACTCAGGAGGCAGAGACAGGCAGATCTCTGTGAGTTCGAGGCCAGCCTAGTCTGCAACGGTTACTTCCATTACAGCCAAGGCTGTTACACAGAGAAACCCTGTCTCAAAATTTAAAAAACTCAAGCAAGCAAGAAAAATAAAAAAAAAAGAAAAGGAAAGAAAGAAAGAAAATACACAAAGCAAAATGTACTTAAGGAGTAGCTTAAATTATATAATCTTAAGGTATGGTAAAGTATGGTTGGGTAAAGTTGAGGAATGGAAAAAATAAATGGAAGTTTGTATTTCAAAGTAATTTTGTTGTCTGGATATTACCAGAATGCATGTATACTCTTTAGAGTGATGACACAAATACCATCATCATCCAATTCTCAAAACAAAGCCAGATTATGAAGAATAAGGGAAGTCCAAAAACAGAATTTCACATTATGTTTGTATAATATGCCTAATGTGGAATAATGCTTTTGTACACGGTAAAGATTTGTCACTCATATTGATTTAATAAAATGTTTATTAGCCAGTAGCCAGGCAAGAAGCATAGAGGGGCAACCAGACTAGAAAAATTCTGGGAAGAAGATAGAAATGCAGTTACCAGCCAGACTATCTAAGAAAAAGCAAGATGAGAAAGCTCCACTGAGTAGGGTATCAAGCCATGTTGCTAAATAAAGACAAGAGTTATGGGTTATTTTAAGTTTTAAGCACTAGTTAATAATAAGTCTAAGCTAGTAGACTGAACAATGTTATAATTAACATAGTTTGTGTGATTATTCAGTTCTGCATGGTCAGAAAAACAAAAGTACAGTCTCTGTTTACATATGCCCCTTATTTAGCTTTCCTTGGGTTATTGGATAGGGAGAGTAATTTCAAGCCATGATGATATGGACTATGCTGATAATAAGGCAATATTTCCATAAAAACAAAGATAAGCACATATTTGCTTTATGAACTTGGAGAGTAATAAGAAAGAATGCCCACTGATTAAAGATAAAACATGTTGTTTTAATTATTTCAGTTTTCTGTTTGTATAACATGGATGGACATACACACATATCTGTGCTGGGGATTGAACCTCTGGCCTTGCATATGCTATACAAATGATCTTCCAATCAGCTAAGCTATATACCAAGTTCCACAGTTTATTTTGAGACAGTAGCTCACTAACTTGGATTGGCTTGAACTTTCAGGATAGCCCACCAACTATTTCAATTTGCAATCTAGGCTATTTCAAATTTCAGCAGCAATGAACATGGGTGAGCAAGTATCTATAATAATACGTAGATTCCTCCTCGTACTTTGGTATAGTCAATTTATTCTTTCTTCTAAGTATATGTGCTTAGGATTGATGATTTGGTATTAGATAACTTAACAGGAATCTCATCCCAGAAAAACACTGATTCTCTTTCTCTCAAAAGTGTTTAACTCTTCATGTAAGGATAAGGCCTCATGAAATTTCCTTCATCCTTGTTTCTATGTTTACTAGTGCAGTCATCACGCAGGTCATATTTAGAGAATTATATTGATGAGATTACATGGGTGCAGAATTCATGCCATGAAAGAAGGGTTGTTTTCTTTTATTCATTCTAGAACACCAGCAAATGGATTGATACTTATGTATAAATTTAGAGTGCATTAACCTAATCTTCAATTAGCCTAAACTAGCAGTTCTCTAGCAGATACATGCTGGTTGTGATTCATGATGATTCTAAATACCCTCATGTTGACCATAAAAATTGTTACAAATATTATCACATCAGATAACCAATATGTAACCACTAGACCCACCACATATTTTGTAGCAATAAAGAGGAAATCAGGGCCTATACACTAAGTAACTAATATACCTCTGATTTACACATTCCACCCTTCTATATCTTAAATAGCAATGCTAATAATATTTATGTCAGTAAAAGTTTTGTTAGAAGAATTCTAGGAAGAAAATAATAATTTATAAGTATTTAATGCATTTATATATTAACTGAAGAGTTATTATAAGGATAAAAGCAGAAAATCAAAAGCAGTGGTTCTCAGCCTTCTTAAAGCTTCAACCCTTTAATATAGCTCCTCATTTTATGAGTTACCCCAACCATAAAATTATTTTGTTGCTATTTCATAACTGTAATTTTGCTACTGTAATGAATCATAATATAAATGGTTTGCAAGATGCTTTATATGTAACCCCTGAGGAGGTCACAGCCCACAGGTTTATAACTGCTGATTGAAAAGATGTCTAAAGTGTAAGGTGTGTTTATAATTCTCCAAACAGCACATTGAACATCATAGCATCAATCTTTGAACTATTATTACATAGCTGCATCCTTCAAAATATCTACTCCAAACAGCAAATTTATTATAATCTTGTAGAATATACCCCAAATGAAAACGTCTCCAGGCTGACTGTAATGGCACATGCCTGTAATATTAGCACTTCAGAAGCAATGGAGATGGATGTCTATTTTTTCAAGGCCACCCTAGTCTACATAGTAACCTCCCAGTCAGTCATAAACAGTGAGAATATGTCTCAAAAAAGACAAAGAAAAACAGCAACAAATAAAACCACCACCAGGAAAATATCATTGCAGGGTACTGCTATTGCTCTTGTTTTCCCACAAGAGTCAGAAGGTAAGTACTTGTAGTGAAGACACCATGCACTTCAGTCACAGTGCCCAGAGGACCTTGACCTGGAACTGATTTGAATATCTCCTTCTCCTCCCTGAGATCTAGCTTTCACATTGCAAGAATATGCCACTCGATTTTGATGCCTAGGAACAACACATGCCACATGTGATGCCACAAGAATGGCCAACAAGTTATGATAACCCTATAGATGTACTAGTAGTATATGTATAACTTCATTGTAACCAACAGTGCTCTAATTGAGCATACATTTCACAGAACACGAGATAAGTCATGACTGGTACCTAGCCAAATACTCAAAATTAGTGAGGTTATGGATCATGAAGGAGAATGCAGACAACCACGTACTGCCAGACATCTAATAAGCTCCAGTGTATATTCCTACAAGTATATATGCAGCACTGAGACTCAATGGATATAATTAAGTGAGAACACAAATTTGGATGGGTATACAATAGAGTGAGGATGTGGGAGGATGTAGGAAGGGTGGGAAATGTTCAAAATACAATGTATGAAAACCTAAAAGAATTAATAAAAATATTTCTAAAACATTACATTTAAATTATTTTAAATAATTTATTAATAGTTTGTGTTGTTGAAATAAAACAAGAAATTTTGGTAAGTCAGATAAATGTATTGTAACATTAATACATATGAAGTAAATCCTCACAATTTACATTTATGAGCAGTTTTATTATGTGGTAACAATTTATAGTATTGATGTGAATTAATGTAATAAAACAGTATATATGCCACATAAAAATCAACTGGGGACTATTATTTCCTTCATTACTTATTTTCTTTCAGAATGCAAATTATTTTGAATTTGTCACACATAATATACTTTATGTCAAAAAGTATCACTTTGGGTTTGAACTGAAATACAGAGAAAATAATAATAATTAGAATTGCAGCATTATTTACTATTTGGTCAAAAATTATAAGAAGGTATGTTACATACTAGGATGTGTTCTGAATCTGATTGAAATAACAATTGCCACTTTAGTCTTCAGTCAGTAATATTTTAAAGCATTTTGTTCCTATATACATAGCTAAAAACAAAAGTATCTGAGCATAGTCAGGATGAGAAAATATAAAATATTTTAATCAACTAATGTTATACAAATAAATTTCAAGGATACAGAGAGCAATTATAAATTACTCTTTTGGAATATCCAATTTATTTCAACTATATCTGACTATTTACCATGTTAATAGGCACTAAGTAGAGTGCTAACATATGTCAAAAATAAGATACAATCTTTTTTTAAGAAATAATTACAAATAAACTGAAATAAATTCGAAACTCAAATAAGCTAAATCCTTCCAATTTACATGCACATAGCAATGAAATATAATTCATAAATCCAATATTCTTAGATATCCAGTGTACTTACAATTTATTATTTTTGTTTCACGTGTCTCCCATCTTTCTTTCAAGGATAATTATACTAGTTAATTATCACTAGAATAATTTTTCATGATGAAAATCTCAATATTTCAGTGGCTTAGGTTTATTTGTCTCTTTTGTTTTTACAGATTTTGGACTGACTCAGATAGTAATTAGCATTTGTTCAAACTGACCTGACTTCATGTAAATTAAGGAAATTTAAGTTTTTACCACATGCATCAGTCTGAAACCAAACAGAAAAGACAGTGGACATATAGGACAATTTTTCCTTGTGGAAAGTTCAAAAAATGTTAAGAAACTATGATGAAAGAATGTAAGCATTTTTATGGATCACCAGCTAATTTTTTATTGTACAAAACAAAGCACATCACCAAGTAAAATCCACCCCCATAAAAACAATGAGAAAATACTTTTCAACTACTCTGTGGCTTGCTAATACAGTAAAAGAATATATCTATTGAAGGAAGATAAGAAATGGCATCAACAATTCAATAACACCAGAGTATTCTTTCTTGTTTTATACCTGTCTGTGACTATTTTAAGATCATTATTTTTGAATATGCAATGTCATATATTTTATCACTGTATTCCTGAGATAATTTGTGTGCCCACAGTTGTTTGTTATTAGAAGCAATGTAACATTTGTCTTATGAAGTCAAGAGTTGTTCATCTTTGATGTACATACAGTCAGATCAATTAGTTCTTTTAGATACATAGAGATTGTATTCTGTCTAGATAAGTAATCTTCAACCATTTCAAGGATCTGTGGAACATGGCATTTCAATAACTTAGGGTTCTGCTGACATGAGACATGATTGCTTCTGACAGCACCAATCTATTCCCGAGAGAATATTGAGCACCGGAAATACTCCACTTGGAATTTGTTTTCTTCTTGGCAAAACTGGCCTTTGGGCAAGGAACTTCCCATGCCTCAACCAATGACAAGGTACATGATATCCAGAAATGAATAAGCAGGACTGTCAAATCTTGCCAAGACACAGTAAGATGGTTTTGAAAATTTTCCTGCCTCTGAAACTGATCTGTCAGTTATGCTAGACTTTAGTCAAAGTTCGTTGCTTTAACGTTGAAAAATGAGACTTTGGGTATTGCTCAGGTAGCTTATTGTCTCTGTCATATAATGCTCACTTTGGAAGCTAATTGATTGTACTTCCTGCCTACTCAAATAATATTATCTCCTTTCTCAGGGCTTCAATGGGGTTGAAGATTAAGTAGTCATAGTTACTGTACTCTTATAACCTAGTCAAGCCATTTCCTATACAAGACTTAGACTACATAGGATAGAATATTTATTAAAACATTTAGCATATGTTCCTTGTTTAATATTGTTAATGCTGATTTTAATTCTAATTATACTTGATATCTGTTCATAGTGTATATAGTTTTGTATTGGGTTTGGAACTCTCATATTTAAACAAAAGGGGGAGGTTCTGTGGGAGCACATTCTTCTCTTTCAGCCAATATCCTTTAAGATACCAGGCCTCTTGGGCATGGTCTCTTATACTGTAAAAGGCAGTGGTAACTGTGTGTCTGCTCGCTTCTTTCTGGCTCCCACTCCAGGCTGCTAGAATCTGTTCCTGTTTGCTCAAAAGGACTGTTGTCTAGGACAGTGATCTGTAAGTTTTCCCCTTAAATAAATAACCCTTCTGCTATCCATAATTTTGAATTGGTGTGGGATTTTGTTTTACTTATGTCATCACACTACTGCCCAACTGTCAACCTCATTCTTAAGTTCCTGAGGCATTATTTGGGTGGTTTGTCATAATATAAGTATCATTCTATACCATCTCTCAAAGATCAGGCAGTTAATATGTGATATATTGATGAAATGACATTGTAAGAAAGAGAGAAAATTTCAGATGATATTTTCTTCAAAATAATCCAGAAAAAAATTCAAAATGTGGGATGATATAGAATCAGGGTTAATAAATCATGGTATATTTTTGTAAGCAGAACTCTTGGCTTCCTGAGGCAGGAGTTCCAGTTCAGTCTGTGGTACGTGGGATAAATAGTAAAAATGTGTTGCTATAATATAAGAAGGGAGGAGAAGAAAGAAAAGGAGAGGAAAAGAGAAGAGAGGAGAGGACAGGGAAATGAACATCCACACAGCGTTGTAGGAGGACACGTGTTTGTTCCCTGCTTCCCAGATTCCAGAAACTATTAATTAAATCACTGCTTGGCCAATTAGCCTATTAGCTCTAGCTTCTTATTGGCTAGCTTTTACATCTTAATTTTATTATTACTATTAATCTGTGTATCACCACATGATTATGGCTTACCAGAAATTTTCTCTCCAGGGTCTGTCTCTGATGTGACTACATGGCATCTCCTTGACTCTGCTTTCTTTCTCCCAGCATTCAGTTTAGTTTTCACTGCCTACCTCTATTCTGCACTATGCAGGCCTAATACAGTTTCTTTATTAACCAATGGCAATCACAGCATACAGAGGAGAATCCCACATTACACACAGTACACACAGTATAAGGTTTCATTTAATCTTAGTGTAATGAAATATTTTCATAGAAATAGGCAACTATATGTTGATGGTGACAACTAACTTTTCATGATGCACGTTGTGCCATGTGACTCCATTCTACCCTTCTTTCACTTTGTTTATTCTTGACCTACCTATAGTGAGTAGTTGTAGTCACCCTTACTTTAGCTTGGTCAGAACTCTTGAAACATTTTTCTTTAAATTTATTTCAGCTATTCTAGGCTCATGTTATATATCTTCATGGGAATTACTCAAATACTAACATCATCCTAGAGCTCAATTTTCTGTCAGGCTAGGCTTGACAATATACACTGCTCTTCCTCAGAAAGTCGACAAATGTGTCATCAAGAACACTAGATATATGATGAATACAAGCACTTACTGATATTATCACTCGTTGAATAATTTCTCCTAAACAGACAGTTGCTCCCTAGAAAGAAATAGCACTACTTAGTGTCTAGCTCTGACTGTACTGGCCAGTTTCAAGTCAAATTGACATAAGTTAATATTCTCAGAGTATGGTACCTCAATTGAGAAAACACCTGTGTTTCAACATAGCAATAATAACCCTAATAAACTCTCATTACTACCAAAAATGTGCTTTACATGGTCTAGGTCACAAATTTTCCTTTTCTCCCTTTGTAGTCACAATGAAAGGCAAAGTGAAAACTTAGCTATCAAATTCCATCAATAAGTTATGAACAAACAAGATCAAAGAAAGATGGGATGAAATCACATGGCACAATAAGTATCATAAAAAGTTAGCTCAAGATATAGCTGCTTATTTCTATAAAACATATTTCATTAATATATCACAGATACTTATACATATCATTTTAATGCATATATTATGTATTATATTCTTTGACCATGAAATAATAGTTCAATTTATTTCTATCACCACATAAGCAGTGATTATAAAAAGTGCTTCTGAATAAACATTAAACATGAATCATCATTTACCAGAAAATAACTGGCTGTGATGGCTATTGTTTTATACATCCAGCTCTTAGTGGCATACTCTGCTCCAGTCAGATATAGGAATAATTCACAGCTCTTTTTATATTTGTTACAAACTGTTGTGCTTCACATCAAGACTCTTCAGGCATTTTAAACCATTTTTTTCACACAGAAATATATTCTGAATTCTAAGAATTAGAAATATTACATTAAAAAGAACAAACATAAACCAATTAATCTAGGGTAAGCTTAAGTATTTTTTTTAATTTTTATTGTTAAAAGAAAAATTTACATTTACTCCCCTTGTTCCCGGCCCTCCCGCTCCCCCACTACCCCACTGCCCTCCCCCTGCTTCCTTATGATGGTGCAGGATACCCTGTCCTATGGGAAGCCCAAG
>JAQHUG010000259.1:84859-101990 GCA_028555095.1 Dicrostonyx torquatus | reverse complement strand
ATCCCTTGCTCTGGTGGGAATGTGGGTCTCTGGCTCTATCTCCATCCATCATGCAACATTTCTATGGTGATGATTGAGATATTCAAACAGCAGCAATCAGTAATAAACACACTATGTTCAAGTACAAAATATATTAGCATAATGGTCAATAAGTAGAAGGCTAAAATACAGAATTTCTAACTGCAAAGAAATTGTATAAACACTTTTCAGTGGTTAAGTAAAAACCATCATATAATTTCCAATAAAGAAAATAATCTAAATTCTAATTATTTTGTGTGCACGACTATTTTATAGGACATAAAAATGATGTCATTCATGATGGTTTCCAGAATGTTAAAAAAAGACATACAGGAAGATCTAACAGACCTACTTAATGGTTTATCTTTATGTGGTATGTCTCTTCTGTTTAAATTTCTTCATCAATGTGATCCTATACATCTTGCTGAAATATCCCAAAGTGTATAATATGCATTTTCACTATTTCCTAGAACTAGAATAAACACATACTGAAGATAGAAAAATCAAGAAAAGTCTTGAACAAACTGTTGAATTCAATGATCAGTACTTCGAAGGCAGAAGCATACAATTGATCTTGTGTTGTGTAAACGTGATGCAAGAAATAATTTTATAGGAACCAAGGCTAGAATATATTATGTCTTCTTTTTCATTATCCTCATTACAGGCTACCTTGTCTATTATCTTTCTCAGTGAAATTTTATTTTAGGGATAAATTGACTTTTAATAAAATGCATATAATGCATATTCTTATTCACATTCTTCCTGATTAATTTCAAACTTTTATTTCTGGTGTCCATGTTCCATGCTGCTGCTGAGGGACATTTTAGAGCCCATGATCATAATGCAGTTGGGTCTGAGTTGATGTCTGTGGCCTGTCTTACTACCAAAAGCCATACAGATGTCTGTGGTCTGTGCTGCTACCGGAAATAATGTCTGTGGCATGTGCTGCTGAAACCATAGGCCAAGAGTATGTATATCTGTGGACTCTGCTGCATGAAATGTGCGGTCCATGCTCCTGTTGATGGCAAAAGACAAGGAAGCTTCTTGTGTTGTGGCACTGATGACTATGGATTCACAGATAAGAAAGAGAGAAGGCTTCTGAAACAACATTCCTCTAAAGTAACAACCTAGACAGGAAGTCATTGAAGAGAGCTCTTAATCATTCTGATAAGGATGTTGAAATGTAGCTCTCCAAAATAAATGGCTACTGGTAGGGGTATGGGGAGGGAAGGACTTACTTTTCTTTAAGGGATTGGCCACTGGAAGCTTGACCATGCTCCAGTAAGCATATATATGGGCAACATAAATTGGACTCATTTTTTATCTTTTCTTATCTTTATGGTGGGAGAGGCCACAAGCATGAGGAATGCAGACCTGAGAGGACCATGAAGTAAAAGCGATCATGGTACATTATGTGAAATTCCCAATAATCAACAAAAATATTATATTAAATTGAAGTGTTTATGCCAGGTAATAGTAGAGTATATATATTACCAGGACTGGTGAGGTTGAGGTAGGCAGATCTCTTTGAGTTTGAGGCCAGTGTGGTCTACAAAGTGAGTTCCAGGACAGCCGTGGCTATTACATAGAGAAACCATGTCTCTTAAAATTATTGCAACAAACTTCCTGTTTTCTGTAATGGAATGTGTAGCCCTCAGGTTGGAGATGTCTGAAAGATAACTCACCCAACACTATTGCATAATGAATTGTTAAATACATTTAACTCCAGGGATTAACTACTGAAGTGCTCTATTCGTTTAGCCTAATTCTGTTTCAAGTATGAAAAAAAAAGCAAAATTCTCTACTCCAATTCCTGTTCTCTCACTGCGCCCTTTTTTTCTCCTCTATTTACTTTCTGAAAATTCTACAGGGACATATTTAGATTCCAGACATGTTGACCTGGCATACTCTGGATTGTGAAGTTGTTTGCAATTTGTTGTTCTATAATGGGCTGAATGTAAGGACTACTGAAAAACTCATCATGAGGACTAGCTTTTATGTTCCTTTATTATTTTTACACATGACTCTATCTCTCTCTGACCAACTTTTTGTTAATATGCATTTCTGTTATTTTCCTACTATTGATCCTATATGAACACAATTGTGAAAAACACACTCAAACACCCTCTTGTTCAGTAGACTGAGATGCAGTTTACTCTTATTAGGACAATGTTACTCTGGATAATTTCCTACCATTAAAAAAAGACCTTAGACGTAATTAAACATCAGGACACTGTATTTCCCAAACTCCAGAGAACACATTTCAAAATCTCCAGTTTCTTTCCTTAAATAAAATCCCTCTGACTAAGCCAGCAATAAAAAGTGCCCTGCCTCTCTACTCCTACTCTAAGAGGTAAGTATAATTGTGAGATCAAAGTAAGTACCAGAATACTGCTGCCGACATCTCAAAAAGAAAATAGCTTTATTTAACTTCAATTTTAACCCTGCTTACAGTCTCAGGTATGGGCTGTGTCATACAATCTCTTCTTCTTTGTATAACTTCTTTATGTGACCTACATTAACAGACAACCACTTCCAAATTTGGGACCTAAGTAGAAACCCAGATAAAAGACTCATTATTAGTGCTTTTATGGATATATATTTTATACTACACTACAATATGGAATTACAGTCATTTAATTTTAGACACTTAAGTTGCTCTCAGAATTTGTAATATGAACATTGATATAATAATATAAATATTTCTGATTTTTGAATTAAAATAATGGAGAAAAATCTCAATAAGATAATGTACAAATAAAAAAGTACATTTTATTTCTCTGTGTCTTGTTTAAGTTTCTTTTCCCATTGTCAAGATAAAAAATGGGGGATAAGGCAAGCATGATATTGCATGCCTTTAATCCTAGTACTCAGGAGGCATAGGCAGGAGGCTGTCTGTGAGTCTGAAGCCAGCCTGATCTACATACAGAGTTCCAGGCCAAACAGGTTTATAGAGTGAGTGAGAGACTATGTTTAAAAAGATACCTGTCATAAGCAACTTAAGTGAGCAATGCTTCATTCTGGGTTACATTTCAAGGTGTGGAAGTCAAATAGCACAAGCCTGATATAGTTGAACCCACCTCATTCACAATTAGGAAGCAGAAGATGATGAAAGCATGTTGTTCCATAGCTTTATTTCTCTATTGATAGAGTCCACGATCAAAGCCAGGAAATGGTTCCATTCACAGTGGGTGGATTTTCTTACCTCAATAACTCAATAATAAGAAGTCTTCATTGGCATGCCCAGAAGCCTTTCTCCCAGGTGATTCTAGTCTCTGACAACACACTTAAACATACTTTAATTGCAGTGTAATAGAAAAAGAGGACAACACTTCCCTTTTACCACCATTAAGGATTTACATCATTGTTATAAATATAAAATACACATCATTGTTTTAAATTATATTTTAATTAATCCAGTATCTTAGTAATACAGGTAATATGAAATTTGACATAAGAAGGAATACTAATACAGCAGTATTTTTCTTGGATATTTCTTGAATGCAATGATCCAAATTTAATAGTATGAGTGAAAATCAAGATGTCAGTAAGGTTATATACTACTCCCTGCACAGTACTAAGGGAAGAATCTGCTTTTTTCTTTTCTAACTTCTGGTAGTGTTAGACATCAGTCTTCAATGTTAATATTTTGAATTTCCCATGTGCCAGATTCACATTATGTCCTACATAGTGTGTTATCTCAAACTTCCAACATCTTCCTCCATTGTATTTATGTACATGGTTTGATTTAGGGCCTACCCTCTAAACTGGGATATTCATCCCATCTAAAACCCTGATCAAAACAGCATAGGAATTTTCATTTCACATACTATCCATAGATTTCAGTAACTAAAATGTAATATCTTTGGAAGGGATAACTGTTTCAACCTGCTACTGAAAGAAGTTATTTTAAATCATAGCTTAATGTGCAATTTCAGGTGTTAATATGGAGTTGTAACTGTATAACTAAATAGAATAATTTATTTGAGGAATAACGAAACTTCACTTATGTTTATGTAATCCATTGTTATAATGCAATATTAAATAAGTAGATAATGTTCATCAATAACTTTATCAAATATTTAAAATACTATAGTCTTAATTATAACAGTATAATTTAATTTCTTTTGTGAACACATATTTTGGTCTTCCTGTATGTCTGTTGTGTGTGTGTAGCACCTCAGAGGCCAAAAGAAGGCAATAGATCTTCTGAAACTGAAATTGCAGTTATCAATCATGTTTCTACATAAAACCAAAAACAAACAAACAAACAAGCGAAAAACTCATACCCTCTACAAGATAGACAAATCCTCTTAACTGTTGAGACATTTCACTAGGCCTCAGATTTCTGTAATTTTATAAATTAGTACTTCAAAATTCACAGTGGCAATGAATTATCTGAACTCCAATAAGAGGAATATATTTTAATCATGACTAAAATAGTTATTTTAAATGAATATTCCATAAACTGTCTATAAATGTTTAAAATACAAATGAAGATTTATAAGATAATAAGACATAATTCAAAACATAAAGCAAATAGTAATGTGTATTTCTTGAAACTAATTCATACATTTCTACACTTTTCACAGTATGATTTTACCTAATATTATGTATCACATATTTAAGGCCATTTCTGTTTTATCATTTAACATCACTGAAAGCATTCAGTTAATTTGCAATCCTCAATTCTAATTAAAAATTGGGTTAGAGTTCTTCCCAGAATTTTATTTTAGAACATAATCAAGCCACTTTTTGAAGTTTCATAATATTCACATATACACCAAAATAATATAAACTTTCCACTGTCATTCATTGCAATTTTTTTGCTAGAAACATCTTAATATTATTGGGTATCTTACTAGTCTCCTTCAACCATTCATAAATTTTTCATTTCCAGATGTTTGCTTTAATTACAAAGTACAAAAGAAGTAGTTTTATCTAAGTAGTTTTCACAAAATTGTTCAATATAATCATTTTGGTAAAGGAGAAAATAGTATAATTTTAATTTGGTTTGTTTATAGTTCCAACAGTTTAGAGATCAAAACTCTTTTAAGTTAAACAAGTTAATATGCCAGGGATATTAAAATATCCATGACATGTAATATTCTAGAGAGGAAATTTATTTAAAATTATCCTTTATTAGCCAAGGGAAGAACATACTGATTAAATTTAGTTGTAAGATGGAATGTCATAACCTAACTACAATTCAAAAGTAGACTACAGTTGATAGAGTGAGTTACAGGAAAACAAAAAGGAAACAAACATGAAACAATCTAAAAGAAGAATAGAAACGAAGATTATATTATGCACAGCTAGTGATCCACGTCTGAAGTATAAAATATCTGACTTCAAGATTTGTAAAGTTGGATATAAATTTATACTTCAAGTTTCATTTGTGTTAAAACAGGGCACAATACATCCATGTACACTTGACCAAGAGAACTGAACTCAATAAATTCTAACTTATTTCTTCATGTCAATTTTATACACAATGTGTAATCAGTAATTTGAGAGGAATCTCAGTGGTATGAGTGGTTATAACTAGCTTTACCATTTATATTCTTAGATATAATTATACTGTTGCTGTTGCTACTCCTAGGGAATTTTAAAAGGTCTTTCTTGAGTGTTAAATATGTTCTTGGCAATTGAAATGCAGCTTTAAAATTTTAAATCAAGATGAAGTTGCGGCTAGTGGAAAAATAAGTGAAGTTGTATAAAAATATTATGGAAATATTCACAGAAGCAGCAAATATCAGACCTCACATTATTATCTATGGCTTTCTCCATGAATATGAACTTTTGGCTTTCTCTGTTATACTATTCTCCACTTAGAAAGTCACCAATGTATTTAAATTACTGGAAATCCTTTTGTTCAGAGCCAAATCTTTGATGAGACCAGAATATTTCTCTTAAAGCATTTGTTTGCTCTTTTGTTGAACATGTAGCCATTTATAACTGTTCTTTTCCCATCATAAATATCTTATTTAAATTACTGTTTAAAGGCAGAAAAATTATATAGTGATATATTATTTGCATTTTAATAAATAAATCTTACCACTACCAAGGCTGGGTGACTGCAAAACTTAGCAGACTAAGTTTTTCTCTCCTCCCATTTTATAGTCCCTCTAGTGCTGGGATTAATGGCATGACTCACTCGTATTGAGATTAAATGCTTAGGCCACCACAGCCTGGATTTCTTTCTGCATTTACCTTGTATAACCCTAGGTAACCTTGAACTCACAGAGAGTCATCTGCCTCTGTCACCCAAATCCTCAGATTAAAGGTCTGTGTCACCATTACCTGACCTCTAGTGGCTTTAGTTTGGCCTCTGGTCTTCAAGATTAATTTATTAAAATACAGATAATATATCACTATATAATTGCAATAAATTTCCATTATTTAAGTATTTTAAAATTATGTTTGCTATTTTTGAGATTTAATATAATTACATCATTTCAATCATTGACCTTTCCTCACCTCAGTCTCCCATATGTTTCTTCTTGCACTT
Organism: Dicrostonyx torquatus; assembly: GCA_028555095.1. NCBI lineage: Eukaryota > Metazoa > Chordata > Mammalia > Rodentia > Cricetidae > Dicrostonyx > Dicrostonyx torquatus. Next base: position 95,461 of record JAQHUG010000259.1, on the reverse strand, counting down.
TCAAACAAATGGAATCTTTTCATTTATTGTTATACACACACACACACACACACACACACACAAACACACACACCAAATCTCATAAAGTTTGTAGAGATCAATAGATTGTCCACCTTCTTTTTTTATTTATCATATTTATATTTTATTTACATCTGCTTCCCATTATTTCTCATTGTTTGTATGCCTTTTAAATCTTTCTCTACACTCTTACTAGCAAAAACACATCAAGAAATATAAATATTTTATTTGCTTATGTTATCTATTTTTATTAAAGTTTAAAAGTAGTTGATAAAAGAATAAATAGCAATAATATCATATACAAATTTACTTCATGATATAATATTTAATTGCATCTCTGTTGCAGAATATTGTTTTAAGATTAACATTTGTTAATGCTGTGGAACATTTGTTTTAATGATGCAAAGATGTGTTATATTATTTTCTGTTGAATTTGTTTAACTCTGTGAAGCTGTATTACTAGGCCTTATCTAAAACACCTGATGGTCTAGTAAGAGCTGAATGGTCAATAGGAAGGCAGGAAAAATGATAGGCAGGGTTGGCAGAAAGAGATAATAAGTAGGATAAATCCGTGAGGAAAGGATGAAGGGGCAAAATAAAATAAGGAGAGGAGAACATCAGGGGCAAGCCACGCAGCTACATGTGCAAGCCATGGAGAAAGAAGTAAAGAAAGGTATATGGAAATAGAGGGGAAAAAAGCCCAGAGGCAAAAGGTAGATGGGATTATTTAAATTACAAAAAGCTAGTTAGAAACAAACCAAGTTTAGGCCTGGCATTAATAAAAACGAATAAAACTCCATGTCAAGATTTGGTAGCTGGGTGGTGGGCCCCCCAAAAGAGTAAAGAGTAAAGAATAAAAACCAACAACATTTTGGCACACCAATGGGGGCCTGTATTTCCTTGTAGGGCCTGAGAAAGCTGGATAAAAAGAAAAAGACAAGGCTCCTTTAGAGGAGCTGCAGTTCAACTAGAAGCACTACATAGGAAAGAGAAACTAATAAAACTTATGGCAGCATAGGTACCAGCTTACTACAGTTCAGGTCTTCTTGCTCCAATAATGGAATTGATTTAATTTGTCAAGCAAAGCATATTTCTCAGTATTTACCCAGAACCAAGGCAAAAAATTATACACACAAAAAAACAGCACTCTTCAGGTTTGTTCATAGCACCAGGTTATTCCACTAGTCACAACACTGCAACCAAGACACCTGCTGGACAATAAACATTTTTGCACCTAAAACAATTTACCAGAACTCATATCAGGTAAATAATAAATAAATAAGCTTGAAAGGAATATAGTGGCAGACAATATTACCATATATAATTTTAGTAACTTTTTTGATAATACTATGGATTGTATTCTGCAAGGCTTATATAGTTATTAAAATACATTCATTTATTGGATATTGGTACTCAGTTTTTCCTTCATATTATATACTTAAGAAAATGATTTGATAACAGAGAGAAGAATGAGGCGCTTTTAGAAATGATACAGTTTTTACAGACTAATAATGATCAGCTAGCTGACAGGATTAATATCACTAATAATCAAAAGTTACCTGAAAAAATACTATTTAAAAGGGTAACAGTAATTTGACAGAAAAAATTGAATCCATGTCTATGGGTACTGAGAAATTAACTGAAAGAATTCATACTGTTGAATTTGACAATCAAAATTTGTTAAAACATTAAGGTAGGTTAGTAGATAGATTAGATCTCTAGGAAGGCAATCTGCACACTATCCAAATAATGTCTAAGGATGAGATATTATCTTTTATTTAAAGGAAAAACTTCAAACCTTGGAAGCACATGTGCAGAACGAGGACCAGAGGCTAGGTGCCTCAATAATCACTGGAAATATATACAGGCCAGGAGATTCAGGCTTTACAAAAGACAGAAGTAAAAAGATTGGAAACAAATTGAAGAAATTATTTGAGCTGATGATTAGGGGGAAAAGGTACAAGGACAGGATTCAACATTGTTAGTAGCTGTCAGAGATGACTTACTCAGGGTTTTAGCTTTCTACCCTGTAATCTACTCTGATAAAGCATCAAGTTGTAAAGGTCCAAATAAATCCAAAGAAAGTAGATGGATACCTATAGGAATGAGTGATCTAAAAGAAATTAAGCAATCAATTACAACTTACAGCTTGCAGTCTACTTTTGTTAGAGAGATGGTAAAGATATGGGCTTCTACCATTAAAGCCATACCACATGACTGACTTCAGTTAGTTTCAGCAGTCTTGGATGACGGGCCTCAACTGATGTTTAAATGTTATTTCAGGGAAGAAACTAAAATTTTAGAACAACAGGGAAAAGCATAAGGACTTGAGACTTCCCCAAATCAAATTCTTGATGAGGGCACTTTTGCTGACCCACAGGCTCAAGCTCGTTACAATGAACAAATCTTATCTCTATGCCACAAAGTAGATGTAAATGCTTGCTAGAGGACTCAAGAACTAGGAAAATGAATCAAATCATGTACCAGGGTTAAACTGGGCAAGAGAAAACCCTTTAGTGACTTTTTACAAAGATTAACTAAGGCAGTACAAATAGGAGTAACAGACACAGATGCTAGATGAGTACTTATTGAATCTCTGGCTCTTGAAAATGCCAACTTAGAATGCAAAAAGATTCTTGGGCCCTTAAAAGGTTATATCAGCAACAAGGGATGATGACTGGATCCTGCATACAATAATGAACATTGAGACATTTGACTATAATACTGAATCTTGGGTAGGAGAAGAAATTTCCAAATGAATGAGGACACATGAAAATGCCAAACATTTTAACTGTGGTATAATAGGACATCTGAAAAGGGATTGTAGGCAAAAATTTCCTAGGAATAAAATCTCCTCTGGAAATGGCAAGAATAGGAGGACTCAGCCTTCATATATTTGTAGAAGGTTTTGCAAAGGCTGACATTGGACAAATGAATGCAGATCAACAAAAGACAGATAAAGCAACCTGATACCATTATGAAACTCCTTGGTGGGGGAGGTTCTTGCAGCCCTGCAAGTCAAATGCAGTCCAGTCATTCCCAGTCACTGTGGATGACATGATTCACCAGGTAAATTAAAAATCCAGAGCCTTTTGTAAAAGACCATACTGTTCTGGATGATAGATTAAACATAGAGAAGGAATCAAAAATTCCATTACAAAATAGGAAACATATATTCTTGCAGACTACATAAATGACCCAAGACCAAAGCTAAGAATGCTTTTAAATGGCATTGTAATTGTTGGTTTGATATACATGGGTATGGGCATGAGTATCATTACTCCAGAATCTTGGCATACAAATTGGCCTATTCAAGAAGCAGATGTTCAATTACTAGGAATTGGAACCATATCTCAAGTAAGACAAAGCATAAAATGGATTGAATGCATAGGGCCAGAAGGACAGAAAGGAAGGCTGAGGTCATATGTGGCTAATATTTCAGTGAATTTATGGAATCATGACCTGCTGAAGCAACGGAATAGCCAGATTAACATTCCTGTGGTCCCAGAAATTCATAATTCTCAGAAAGATATTATAAGGTTATATATACAAAGGTCACCAGCCATTCAGGATGCACAAATAAAGCAAAACCTTTAGAGGTATCAATGACCCTACATTTAAAATGGTTAACTGAGAAACCAATATGGGTTAAACAGTGGCTGTTAACAGAAGTCAGACTGCAGGCTTTAGAACAGCTGGTACAGGAGCAAGTATATGCTTACCATATTGAGGAATCAGCCAACCCTCGGAATTAACCTGCATTTGCTGTTAAAAAGAAATCAAGTAAATGGAGAAATGGTGACAGATCTAAGAGCTGTTAACAAGGTAATTCAACCTATGGGCCCTCTACAATCTGGAATCCCTCTGCCTTCTCTATTACCAAAATGGTGGCCTCTTATATCTATTGATTTAAAGGACTTTTTATTCACTATATTTTTATAAGAAAAGGACAGAGAAAAATTTGCCTTCACAGTGCTTACTTAAAATAATTCTCAACCTACTAGGAGATAGCCGTGGACTATCCTTCCACAGGATATGCTCAATAGCCTCACCCTATACCTTTAATTTGTAAGTCAGCCATTGGAAATAATATGTAAAAAGTTTCCTAAATCTATAGTTTACCATTACATGGAAGATATTTTGTCATCTGATTCAAACATAGATAATGTAGAAAGAATGTTTGAAAAACTAAAAAAATGTTTTGCCAAAATGAGGATTATCAATTGATTTTGTAAAAAACAAAGAGAGGATTCTGTCAATTACCTAGGATATACAATAGGTTTACAGAAAATTAGAATACAAAAGGCACAAATTAGGAGAGATTAATTGCATACTCTGAATGACTTTCAAAGATTGTTAGGAGACATTTTCAGTCTATGACCAGTTGTTGGGATAGCACCTGATTTAATAGTTCATTTAAACAAAACATTAGATTGTGACAAAGACTTAAATTGTCCCAGAGAATTAACAGCTGAAGCAGAGAAGGAATTGACAATAGTTGAGGAGAAATTACAGGAGACACATGTGGATAGGGTGAATCCAAATCTTAATTATATTCTAGTCATATTGCCCTCCTGGATTTCTCCTACAGGAATTTTAATATAGAGGGATAACATCATCTTAGAATGGATCTTACTGCCACATAAACCAAGTAAAAAAATTAAAGACTTATGCAGAAAATGTCTGAATTAATTATAAAAGGTAAATTGAGACTTTGTCAATTAGCAGGTATAGACCCAGAAGAGAGTATAGTGCCTTTTACTACTGGTGAAAAAAAATATTATGAGAAAACAATAAACCATGGCAAATAGCTTCTGTTAATATTTTTCTCAAAATTTATAGACTTAAACTTATAAAGAACACTTTTTTGATTCTTCCCAGAAATATATATGATGCTCCAATACCTGGAGCCTGCACATTTTATACTGATGCAAATGAATTAGGGAAGGCAGGTTAAAAATCAGAAGAATTAAGTAAGGTGGAACAAAGGACTTATAATTCTGTCCAGAAGGCAGAATTATATGCTATTCTTATGATACTAAGAGATTTTAAAGAACCGCTCAATATAGTTACTGATTCACAATATGCAGAAAGAGCTGTCTTTCATATTGGTATTGGTGAATTTATACAAGATGATATGGAATTGACTTTATTATTCATCCAAGTGCAAGACCTAATCAGGAATGGCTTTGTTCTATATACTTAACACACATACCTGATTTCATATGGGTCTGTCAGGTCCTCTAGCACAAGATAATGCAGAAATTGACCAATTATTGATTGGAAGTGTGTTGCAGGCCTCTGAATGGTAACAAGATAAGAAGATTATAAAGAGATGTCCTACTTGCTCTTTCTATAATCAAACACCATTGCCTGTGGGAGTAACACTAAAGGTACTAAAAAAAATGAAATCTGGCAGATGGATGTGTTCCACTTTATGGAATTCGGTAAATCAAAATATATACACCACACCATAGACATATATTCAAGTTTTTAATGGGCATCTGTCTTGCCGTCAGAAAAGGCTGATTCAGTAATAACACATTTTGAAATTTATGGCCATCATGGGTATACCTGCATAAATAAAGACAGACAATGGTCCAGCATATGAATCTAAGAAAATGAAGCAATTTTTTGCTTACTATATTATAAAGCACATTACAGGTACACCACATAATACTACCGGTCAAGCAGTTATAGAAAGATCAAATTGTACTTTAAAGGATATGCTGTACAAACAGAAAGGAATGGGAAATACCCCCAGAAATGGGTTGTATAATGCTTTATTAACCTTGAATTTTCTTAATGCTAAAGAGAAAGGAACAGCAGCAGAAGAGAGGCATTGAATAATGAAAAAACTTCAGGACTGAATCAGGAAGTATATTTCAAGGATGAGTTGATCTCACCATGGGAAGTAGGAAATGTGCTATGTTGGGGAAGGGTTTTTGCTCTTGTTTCCACAGTAGAAGAAAAATTATAAATACCATCAAAATTAATATTCACTTTGAAAAGGGTGAAACAAAGAAATGACAGTTCATCCACAACAGGACACCATAAAGATGGTAAGGAAACACATACAGGGCGGAAAGGGTTCTGCTCTTATCTTTACAGGAAAATTACATGTCATCAAAAATTCAAGAGACCCTGGATGTTTGAATGCTGACAGAATGAAAAATAACTATCCATTAAGGATCGTCTAGAAAATGGAATATGGATTATGAATCCAGGTACTAGTTACACTTACATTTACACACATACTTACCCACACACACACGTGTGTGTATGTGTGTGTGTGTGTGTATTAATATATTCAGCTGGTTTTTGAGTCAGACAATGGCTCTGTACTTCTCTACTGAAATGGTACACCTTCTCATGACATTCTGTAGAATATGGCATTTAAATAACTTAAGATTCTGTTTTCATGCAATCTATTCCTGAGAGAATGCTGAGCACAGAAAATACTCCACTTGGAACTTGTTTTTTTCAGGGGGGGTTGTTTGTTTGTTTTTTGTTGTTGTTTTGGCAAAACTGGCCTTTAGCCAAGGAATAGCCCATGCATTGACCACTGAGAAAATGCACAATTTTCTGGACAGGACAAGCAGGATACAAGAAAAAAGACTGTCAAATCTTGTAAAGATCCTCAGGGTAAGACAGTGTTGAAAAACTTCCTGCCTCTAAAAATGGTTTGTCATTTACTCTAGGCCTTAGCCAAAGTTGCTTTCTCCAACACTGAAAATGAGATGTTGGGTGCTTGCCCAGATAACCAGTTGTATCTGTCATTTGTTGCACATTTTGGAAGTTGCTTGATTGAACTTTGTGATTATTTCAGTAATATTATTTCCCTTCTTTGATGGGGTTGAAGACTAGATGTAGTTATTTTTCTCTTATGACTTGGCCAAGTTATTTATAATACAAGACTCCTTAGGATGGGATAATTATTGAAATACTTATCACATATTTCTTGTTTGAAAATTTTTAAGCTTAGAACTATCTTATTTAAACAAAAGCAGGAGGTACTGTAGGAATTCCTACAACCATTAACCTTTGTTTCCCACCCACTAGGGGGTGGCCTCTTATACTATATATGCCCATGAAAAACATGCATAGAATCTCTTTTCTGGCTGCACTATTCAGTTGCTATTCCCTGTTCAAGCAGAGGATTGTGATCTGTGAGTCTACCCGTAAATAACCTTTTATCATACTCAATTCTGAGATAGTGTGAAATTTTGTTTTAGTATCCTTCTTCAGAAGCCCCTAAAACACAGATCCCAGCTTCAGCCACTGGAGGAAGAGATTTTGGGCAGATGGTAATGAATGTAAGAACACATTCAATAACATAAAGATCCATCCGGCATCACCATAAACTAGTGGTTGTACACGAGCAATACCTTAACATCCCAACACAGATGATGCAGAAGAAAATAGGCTAAAAGTAATTTTATAAAAATGATAGAGGACTTTGAAGAGGAAATTTAAAATTCCCTTAGAGAAGTGGAGGAAAAGACAAACAAAATAATTCTGAGAAGTCAACAAAACCATTTAAGAAAGCAAAGAAGGCCAAGGGGGAAAAACAATTTAAAAAGGTAAAGAAAACAGTTCAAGCCTTGAAAACTGAAATAGTGGCAATAAGGAAAACACAAAGTGAGGGATCTGAGGAAATGGAAAATCTGGGTAAATCATCAGAAATGACAGATACAAGCATAATGCAAGAGATGGGAGAAATAATCCAAAATATCAAATATATGATAGAAGAAACAGATTCATTTGTCAAAAAGTGTTAAATCCAACAAGCTCTTAATACAAAATATCCAGGAAATCTGAGACACCATGAAAAGCCCAAACTTAAGAGTGATGGTGATATGGAAAATAAAAAAGACAAGATCTCCTGAGTCATTTGGGAGTCTAAGGACGTTGAGAGAGGATTGAAGGGGAGGGAAGAGACAGGGCGGGGAGTAGAGAAAAATGTAGAGCTCAATAGAAATCAATAAAAATTAAAAAGAATAATGATAGAAGGAAAAGAAGTCAAGCTTAAAGTCACAGAAAATATATTCGACAAAATCATAGAAGAAAACTTTTCTTACCTAAAGAAGGACATGCCTCTAAAAGTATAGAAAGCTTACATAACATTAAATAGACTGGACCAAAAAAGAGTTCCCCCAACACATAATAATAAAAACACTAAACATATAGAATAAAGAAAGAATATTAAAAGTTAGAAAGGATAAAGCCCAAGTAACATATAAAGGAAGACCTATCAGAATTACACCTGACTTCTCAGTGGAAACTCTGAAAGCCAAAAGGTCCAGTATAGATGTTCTATAGACACTAAGAAACTGTGGATGCCATACCAGACTACTTTACCCCGCAAAGTTTTCCAATCATCATAGATGGAGAAAACAATCTCTGGTCCTTAATACCTTTAAAGATCAATGGTCTCAATTCACCTATAAAAACACATAGACTAAAAGAATGGATACAGAAACAGGATCAAACTTTCTGCTGAATAAAAGAAAAACACCTCAACTTCAGAGATAGTCATTACCTCAACGTAAAGATTTGGGAAAATATTTTCTAATAAAATTGACCTAAGAAACAAGCTGGTGCAGCTATCCTAATATCTAACAAAATCGACTTCAAACTAAAATTAATCAAAAGAGAAAAGGAAGGACATTTCATATTCATCACTGAAAGAATCCATCATAATGAAGTCACAAGTCTGAGCATCTATGCCCCAAATGCAAGGACATCACATTTATAAAAGAAAAATTACTAAGGCTCAAATCACACAACAAAGCCCACGCCCTAATAGTGGGAGGCTTAAACACCATACTCTCACAAATGAACAGGGCTGCCAGATAGAACCTCAACAGAGAAATAAGGGAAAGAACAGAAGTTATGACCCAAAAGGAGTTAGCAGACATCTGTAGGACATTCCACACAATACAAAAGAATATACCATTCTTTAGCACCTCATGGTACTTTTTCTAAAACTGATCACATAGTCAGTAACAAAGCAAGCCTCAACAGTTACAAAAAATGGAATAACTCTGTGTATCTTATTAGATCACCAAGACTTAAAGTTAAAATTCAGCAACACTAATTGCAGAAAGCCTAAAAACTCATAGAAATTGAACAATGCTCAACTGAATCACCCCTGGTCAAGGAAGAAATAATGTAAGAAATGAAATAACTCTTAGAATTCAATGACAATGAATAAACAACATAATCAAACTCATGGGGAACCTTGACAGCAGTGCTAAGAAGAAATTTCAAAGCACTAGGTTCCTACCAAAAGAACTTGGAGAAATCTCACACCAACAGTGTGACTTAACAGAACACCTGAATGCTCTAGAACAAAAAGAAGCAAAGTCACCCAGAGGGGGCAAACACCAGGAAATAATCAAATTGGAGACTGAAATCAATAAAATATAAATAAAGAAAGCAATACAAAGAATCAATGAGACAAAAATTGGTTCTATGAGAAAATCAGTGCAACAGAGAAACTCTTATTGAAACTAACCAAAAGGCAGAGAGAAAATGAAAATTACCAAAATCAGAAATGAAAATGGAGACATAATGACAGACACTTAGAAAATCCAGGGAATCATCAGGTCATACTTCAAAAACCTATACTTCACAGAATTAGAAAATGTAATTGGACAATTTTCTGCATAAGTACCACATACCAAAATTAAATCAAGATCAGATAAGTAATTTAAATAGGCCTACAACCCCTAAAGAAATAGAAGAAATCATCAAAAGTCTCCCAAACAAACAAACAAAAAAAGCCCAAAGCCAAATGGCTTCAGTGCAGAATTCAACCAAAATTTCAAAAAAGAGTTAATACTAATACTCATCAAAATATTCCACATAATAGAAACTGAAGGGATGCTGGTCATTCGGGCTCAGGGCCCTGCCCGTGTACTGGATTATTTCCCAGCACAGCCCAGCTCCCCCTTCCAGCTGGGGGGTCCTAGGACCTCACAAAGCAGCAGGCTCCAAGACTAAGGTTCTGGGGATCAGGGAGTGAGTGCAGGGAGCAGGGGTTATTTGTCCCAGAGAGCTCCATCCACCAAGCCAGAGCTCCATCCATCAAGCTCGTGCTTTTGCCTCTGAGATCCTGGAGCATCAGGGGGCCCTGATCTAGTCCCAGCAGAAACATCTGGAGGTTCAAGCAGAAACATCTTGAGGCCCCAGCGGAAGCATCTGAAGGTCCCAGCAGAACCATCTGGAGGTCCCAGCAGAAACATCTGGAGGTTCCTGCTGAAACTTCTGGAGGGCCCAGCAGAAATATCTGGAGGAACCCTCTGGTGGAGCGAGCATCTACCAAGCTTGTACTTTTGTCTTTAGGGCCCTTGCAAGTGGCACTGATCCACTATCAGATGAGCTATCCATTCGGTGACATTAGAATCAACACCACAACCTGCTTCAGGGGGGAGGTGATATGAGATCTATCTCCAGTGCGGAGAAGACCTTGGAGGGAAAAGAAAAGGAAAACTTCCCCAAAGTACACAGTCAGTCACAACATAAGGTCCAAGCCACCTAAACTCTTCTGACCACATTTAAAAGAAAAGATGGGCAGGC
>JAQHUG010000259.1:52524-67622 GCA_028555095.1 Dicrostonyx torquatus | reverse complement strand
TGAGCTACCAAGGTCCAGTGGAAGAGCAGAAGGAGGGAGAAGATGAGCAAGGAAGTCAGGACCGTGAGGGACTGGCCAACCAACAGAGACAGTGTGCTTGATCTATTGGGAGCTCATCAAATTCAGCTGGACCAGGACTGAATGAGCATATCATCAAACTGGACTCTCTGAATGTGGTTGCCAATGGGGACTGACTGAGAAGCCGATGATAATGGCACAGGGAACTATCTATCTCTTCTACATATATTGGCTTTTTGGGAACCTATTCTATATGGATGCACACCATCTTAGACCGAGATGGAGCAGGAGGGCCTTGGGCTTTCCACAGGGCAGGGTATTCTGCCCCATCTTAAGGAAGCAGGGAGAGGGCAGTGGGGTAGTTGGAGAGCGGGAGCGCCTGGGAGAAGAGGGCAAATGTAAATTTTTTTAACAATAAAAAAAGAAGAAATCTCAAAAATGGAGAATGGTGAGAGATCTAAGATCTGTTAATAAGATGACTCAACCAATGGACCCTCTACATTCTGGAACTCCTTTGCCTTCCCTATTTCCTAAAAAATGGCCTCTTATAGTAACTAATTTATGAGATTGTTTCTTTACTATAACTTTACAAAAAAATAGAAAAATTTGCCTTCACGATGCCTACTTGTAATAACTCTCAGCCTACTAAGAAATGCCAGTGAAGGCTACTTATACAGGGGATATTGAATAGCCCCAGCATTTGCCAATATTTTGTAAGTCAGACTTTGGAAGTAAGGCATAAGCACTTTCTTAAGTCTATAGTTTACCGTTCCATGGATGACATTTTGCTATCTGAGTCAAATGTAGATATTTTAGAAGTTTGAAGAAAGTTTTCCCTAATTGGGGATTACAAATTACTCCTGAAAAATACAAAGAGGAGATTCTATCAGTTATCTAGGTTATAAAATAGGTTTACAGAAAATTAGAATACAAAACGCCCAAATTATGACACAATGATTGCAGATCCTTAATGACATTCAAAGACATTTTCAATCTATGGTCCACTTCTTGGATAACACCTGATCTAATAATTCGTTTAAGCAAAACCTTAGATAGTTACAAAAACTTAAATAGTCCCAGAGAATTAACAGCTAAAACTAAGAAATAATTGACTTTTATTGAAGAGAAATTGCAGGAGGCACATGTGGATCATGTGAATCCAAATCTTAACTGCATTCTGGCTATATTACCATCCAAAATTTCCCCTTCAGAAATTTTAATGCACACAGAAGATATTATCTTAGAATCAATCTTTTACCACATATAACAAATAAAAAATTAAAAACTTATGTGGAAAATGTCATTGAATTAATTATAAAAGCGAAATTGAATTTTAATCAATTAATAGAATAGACCCAGCAGATATTATAATACCTTTTACCAATGATAAAATTAACAAATTATCGGAAGACAGCCCTAGCAAGGAACTGATACTAATTATATATAGAGAGATTAATAACAACTATCCCAATAACAATTGAATTAAACTTATAAAGAGAACTATATGGCGTCTTCCTCATATTGTACATGACACACCAATAACTGCAGCCCATACATTCTATCCAGATGCAAATAAACAGGAAAGGTAGCTTACAAATCAGAATATCTAAGTAAAGTGGAACCAAGCCCTTAGAATTCCGCCGCCTAAAAATCAGAAATATATGCTATTTATTCACATGTTACTAAGGGACTTTTTAAAGAACCTCTCAATATAGTTACTGATTTGCAATATACATAGACATGTTCTGTATATTGAAACTACTGAATTTATATCAGATGATACAAAATTGATTCTATTATTTTTTCCTGTTTAAGATATAATCAGGAATAAGCTTTGTCTCATATATATGTACATAACACACATCTGATCCCTATGGATCTTCTAGGTCTTCTAATACAAGGTAATGCAGAAATTGATTGATTATTGATTGGAAATGTGCTGAAGGCCTCAGAATTTCATAAAAGGCATGTCAATAGCAAAAGTTTTAAAAATATTTAAACTTTAGTTTGGCAACAAACTAAAAAGATTATAAGGAGATGTCCTATGAATTTTTTTTTTACATTACAAAATACCATGACCTGCAGGAAGCAACCAAAAGCATACTCAAAGTAATAAAATCTGGCAGAAGGGTATGTCTTATTTTGTCGAATTTGGAAAATTAAAATATATATACCACACAAATGATACCAATTCAGTTTTTTATTGGGCAACTGCTTTGTGTTTTGTAAAGGTTGATTAGGTAATCACAAATTTATTAGAAAATATGACCATCATTGGTATGCATGAACGAATAAATACAGAAAATGGTCCAACATATGTCTCTAAGAAAATGAAACAGTGTTTTTCTTATTCTAATATACAACATAATACAGGTATATCACCCAAGCAAACCTAGAGGTCAGGCAGTTAAAGAAAGATCAAAACAAACTTTTAAAGAGTATGTTAAGCAAACAGAAAGAATGAAAAAATACCCCAAGAAATAAATTGCATAATGTTTTATTAACATTGAAGTTTCTTAATGCAAATGAGAAATGAATGAGGGCTGCAGAAGGACATTGGATAATAGAAAAAAACATTTTGAATTAAATCAGCCTGTGTATTTCAAGTATGTGTTAACCTCAGAGTGGAAACCAGGAGATATGCTAGCTTAGGGAAAGGGCTTTGCTTTTGTTTCTATAGAAGAAAAAAATCTATGGATACCATCAAAATTAATAAAAACTCCATTTGAAAGAGAGAAATTTCTTCATAAAAAGAGATGACAGCTCATCACAGAGGTGACAATCCTACAGGTGGTAAGGAAACCTAATAAAGGTTTGGGAAGGTTTCTATTTTTGTCTTTGCAGGAAAATACCCATCTCCAAAAATTGAGAGATCTTGTACATCTAGATGCCTAAAGAAGAAAATGTAGCTTTCCAAAAAGAATCATCAGGCAAAGAGAAATCTGACTTATGGTGCCCATGTCCTCTGCAGGGTAAAATTTCACTACATAAACATGTATATATCTGTATTTCTCAATATAATAGTAGTTGCTACTCACTTAAAAATCAAAGGTAGCTTTGGAGTTTGACAGTGATTATCCTTCTCTAAACCCAAGTATGTTGTTAAAAGAAAAATTCAAAATTTCTGTCTCATATCAGGAACTACCTGGTATGGGACAGAAGGAAGAAAAATTTAGGGGACACTATTATCAAAACTCTTCTTTCAAAACTTTTTACTTCTCCCCATACCTATTTTTGTCTCTGTGGTACTTTTAATTGACTATATTTCTATATGAAAAGTGCTTAAGTTTTCTACTGCAAACAACTTTTTTTGAAGTAATATTTGAAGTTTCCATGATGAAGATGGTGCCCCACAACAATGATTCTACCTGGCTGATATCATGTCATTATACTGATAGCACCACTTTAAGATTTATTTAGGATTACTAATTGCTCAATTTGTTTCCAACTTGGCTAGCTGACATGGTACACCCTTTTACATGATTCCAGTCACAACTTCAAATAAGAAATTCAAAAAGACCCATCTGACTACCCAGAGACTATCTGCAATTATACCAGGCAGTAATATTGAAACTTAACCATCATATCTAGTTTTTACAGGATCCCATAGAAATAACATTTCATCCATGTCAGCTGGAAGTAATTCTAGAAAACAATGTCACCTAACCCAACAAAGTTTGTCCTTAGAACTAAAGACATTTTTAGGGTTTGGTTACACCACACGTAGGGTTGGTGGTGGAAATGAAATAGACTTAGGGATTGCTTTTGAAAGTAAAGGGAGATTGGGTGGAATGGGATAATAATAATAAATTGGTTAGTGTGAGCTAATTCACACTAATAATAATAGCAATAGTGAGATTATTTGTGAGCTACTATTTATAGACAATTTACATTGTTATAGATTCTTGTATATTGATACAAATTCAAATTATATTTGTTGTATTGTATATGCTCCTATTTCTGTTTACAATATTTGTGAATCTAAGCAAAGTTTGTTGTTATATTGCATGCATGCATGTTTCTACCTCTGCTTAATATATTTTGTGTTGTAATTAAGGGGGGAGGTGTGCAGGTTGTATGTTTCCAGCACCCAGCTGCCGGCCCACTCAGCCACTGGTTGCTTGTTTATGCCCGAAATAACCACATGAGAATTATATACATTTAAGCTCTGCCTGGCCCATTATCTCCAGCCTTTTCTTGGCTAGCCCTCACCCACTGGAGCAGAGGCCATGCTGGCAGCACAGACTGTAAACTGGTATTTCAAAACTGCCACTTTCTAGTAGACATGATCCCACCACCTACCCAAGCAGGAAGAGCTGAGTCCCGGTCTCAGCTGCTTACTTCCTATCCCGACCAGGCACAGAAGCATCCAGACTCACAAAAGCCATTGAAATGCTTTATAGCCGGAGTTTGAGCTGGGGGCATAGTCCAGGAAGCCCCGTTTTAAAACTGCCGCCACTGTGTTGCTTTGCTGAGTCAGGAAATCTCTCTTAAAGGAGCTATGGCAAGCTGCCAGCTGTGCTAAACTTCATCTAGAATTCCTTTTAAAGCTTCCTCAGGTTTTTTAAGTGGGTTTAACTGGCCACATTGGGCCCCAAACTGTTGTAATTAAGGGGGGAGGTGTTCGGGTTGTACGTTCCCAGTCCCCAGCCCCAGCCCGCTCAGCTGCTGGTTGCTTGTTTATGCCCGAAATAACCACATGAGAATTATATTCATTTAAGCTCTGCCTGGCCCATTATCTCCAGCCTTTTCTTGGCTAGCCCTCACCTCATAAACTAACCCATTATAAAAGTCTGTATGTCACCACGAGGTGGGTGACTTACTGGACGGTTCTACAATACGTCCATCTGCGGCGGGGGACTCATGGTGACTGCCCCACTTCCTTTGTTCTCAGAACTTCCGTTCTATCTACTCTGCCCACCTAAGGGCTGACTATCTTACAAGCCAAGCAGAGTCTTTATTTAACCAATCAAAGCACAGAAATACAGATGAACCCTCCTACTCAAATTTTTGCATATTGATGCAACTTTAGAATATATTTATCATGTTGGACTATGCATTTTTACCTCTGACCAAGTTACTTATATATTGTTTACATTTTGAGGTCATTGTCTTCATTTACTGAACATTTGTTAAAAGATTGTTTAATATTTGTTAATGAAACCTTAGTCTTTAACTATACAGGAATTAAGAATTACAGATCAATAGTCATTCATGTTTGTAATACTTATAGTTAGACTAATCAGGTTCTTTAGATGCATAGAGATTTTATCCTGCATAGTTGGTAATATTTAATCACTTCAAAAAACTATGGAATATGGAATTTAAATAACTTAGGATTGACCACTGACAAAATGCATGATATCCAGACAGGATAAGCAGGATACAAGAATAAAGACTGTCAAATCTTGCCAAGACAGGGTAAGACAGTTTTGAAAAACTTCCTGACTCTAGAAATGGTCTGTCATTTACTCCAGGCCTTAGCCAAAGTTGGTTTCTCCAACGGTGCAAATGAGACTTTGGGTGATTGCCCAGGTAGCCAGTTGTCTCTGTCATTTGTAGCACATATTGGAAGTTGCTTGATTGCACTGTGTGCTTAAGTAATATTATTTTCCTTCTCAGATCTTTAATGGGATTGAAGACTAGATAGTTGTTACTTTTCTATCATGACTTGGCCAAGTTATTCATTAGACAAGACTTAAACTCCTTAGGATGGGAAAATTATTGAATCCTTTATCACATATCTCTTGCTTGATATATTTGTTCTTATTGTATATAATTTTGTATCAGGCTTAGAACTCTCTTATTTAAACAAAAGGGGAAGGTGCTATAGGAATTCCACTTCCAGTAACCTTTAGGTTACCCACCCACTTGGGCATGACCTTTTATACTATTTATTCCAATGTAAAGTGTACATCCAGCCTCTTTCCTAGCTGTGGGATTTGGTTGCTGTTCCCTGTTCCAGCAGAGGATTGTGATCTGTGAGTCCACCCTAAAATAAATAACCCTCTATTATATTCAAATTGGAGGTGGTGTAGGATTTCTTTTCAGCATCCTTCTTCACAGGACAAAAAGAAAGTTCTGTCATTTTGCCAAGAAAATGTAGGACAAAATCCTTCATAATATCTTTCATCACAGAGAAGTCTATAAGATATGCCAGGCCTATAGACTGAAGACAGATGCCCCAGCATCTGAAAGGAACCTTGGTTGACTATTCTGGAAGTCATCTGTTTCTGTCATTTCTCACATTTTTTGGAAGCTGCTTGATTGCACTTTCTACTTACTAAGGTCATAGTTCCTTCGTGGGTCTCTGATGAAGTTGAAGACTTTATAGTTGTAATTTTCTTTGTCACCAGATTCAGAAAAAAGTTACCAAAGAAATGTAAAGTGTGTAGTGTTGAGAGACATAAAAAGATATTTTGGAAATTCAAGTTAGAAGGAAAGGTACAATTTTTGGGCTCACCAAAATAAGATAGATATGGAGGATTTTCTCTGTATTTGACATTTGTTAATGGACCAGACATTGTTGTATTTATTACCTGTATATACTGTATATGGTTATTGTACTTATTGTATGTAGTTTTTTTAATATTCGTTATAAATTTTTTTTATTGATTTTTATTGAGTCATACATTTTTCTCTGCTCACCTCCCTGCCTCTCCCCTCCTCCTTCAACACTCCCCCAAGGTCCCCAGGCTCAGGAGATCTTGTCTTTACTTGTCTTTATCTACTTCCCATGTAGATTAGATCTATATAAGTCTGTCTTAGTGTCCTCATTGTTGTCTAAATTCTCTGGGATTGTGGTTTGTAGGCTGGTTTTTTTTTCCTTTTTTTTTTTTTGCTTTCTCTTTAAAAACCACCTAAAAGTGAGTACATGTGACAACTGTCTTTCTGTGTCTGGGTTACCTCACTCAAAATAATGTTTTCTAGTTCTATCAATTTTCCTGCAAAATTCAAGATAAGGTATAAAGCAAGTAAAAGAGCTAGTTCTGTTTGTAGACCTTACTTACACCAGTTGCCAATATCCAATACAAATGGTTAACAGCTAGCTAATTACATTGAAGCATCTAAGTTAAATATTAGGAGAGACGGGCAGGTTCGACATAAATTTTTTGACATAAAAGGAGAAATGTGGTGATATCTTGTTTGTACAAATACAGCTTGTCTGAGGACCGGAGGACAGAGCCAACCACTAGCGAACCATAGAGACATGGCAGTCAAGAGGTCTATACAGAAAGAGAAGAACTAAATGTGACTGGGTAGAGAGGAGGAGGTGATGAGGTGTGAGGAAACATTAACTCAGTCTCTTTTCAACTGGGAAGTGGGTTAGGTAAGGTGACTATGGTTTAGCCCCTTTGTCCTCTGATTTTTCAGCATATCTCCCTATATCTGACTATAAGCTTTTGTTTTTTAAAACCTATTAGAACTTATGCTTCCTCTGTTTCTCACTTTCTCTCTCCCCTTTCAGATTATCAATAAAGCTGAGATCACCAGCCTTCCATTCTGTCCATTTGCTGTCATGTTTCCCCTACCCTTTATGGGCTTTTTCTTCTGGAATCAGAAGATGAAAGAATCCATTTCTTCCCTGAGTTGACTTAAAATATATTTATTTTATATGTATGTGTTTTTTTAACCTATATGTATATCTGTGGTACTACATTCATGAAGTGGCAATGGAGGACATAAGAGAATAATATATATCATGGATCTAAACTTATACAATTTTTAGAAGTCATGTGGGTGCTAGAAATCAAATCCAGTCTTATGGAAGAGCAACCAGTGTTTCAAATCCTTAGTCATTTCTACTAGTGAGTGGTTGCATGGTTAGTCTGCTACCAGTCTTTCCCTGGCTAGCTCACCCTATGTAGAGAGGAACAAGGGATGGAACATGTACTCTTGCTGTCAAGTCATCAAGGCCATCCCACCCACACCTATACCACCAGGACCAGCTCTACTATATTGCCCAGGCAAGGTGCAGAAGCCACACTTAGGAGTGCAGCATCTATAGATGGGGTGGGCCAGCTCTCACACTCTCATGACAACAGGGCCAGCTTTTCCAAACTCTGCTGATGATGAGGTACTAGGCACATCTCTTTCTCACTCACGTCATCATATAGCAGATGAGGGGTGGTGCTAGTTCTACTTCAATCATGTTTTGCAAGACGTGGATTACCTATGCCCTTGTCAACAGTATTAGCTCTACTTTGCTTCCTAGGCAAGACACAGGGCCTGTTTTCCCAAGTGCTACAGCTGGTAAGGGAGAGGGGCATCTCCTTTGCCTACAGTAGGAGATTGGGAATGAGAGAAAGAAGGAGGCATCTTTCCCTTACCCATACCTCTGTATGACAGTTTGATGAGCAGTGGGTTGGTCTAACTCTCCCACCCATATTGATGCCCCTAAGGCCAGGTCACCTTCACCTCCATCAATAAGGTCAACTCTACTGTGCTCCTTGGGTGAAATGCAGTGATTCCTCTCCAGAGTACTTCACCAAGTAAAGGGAAGGGCCAGTTCTCCCTAGTGTTGTAATCAGTGAGGAAAGGAAAAATCTTAGTGCAGCCTACAATCTCAGTTTTTGGTGGTATTAGAAGCCTTGGACAAGAACACAGACCACAATTCCAGGATGGTCACAGAAACAGGCATGGGCCTAGGCAGCAACTCAGACCCAAATATCAACTTGAACTCAGGTGGCAAGTAAGCCACTCTCCTCAGCAATTTCTTGTGGTCTTCACCTCTTCAGATCTGCCTCTGTGCAAAGGACATGACCCTCTCTCTCTCTCTCTCTCTCTCTCTCTCTCTCTCTCTCTCTCTCTCTTACCTGAACCATGCCATATATTTTCTCACCATAATAGTGGTCAACTACCTGGCCCATGTTTTCTCCTCAGTGCCCAGAGAAGGCCACCCTGTGTTTCCTTCTCCTGTTCGGTGTTAATGGTGCTGGACAGGAACACAGTGAAGGGTGCCCCAGGCAAGCATGTGGGTTAGACTGGATACATTTTGCAATATGAAATAGTCATGAGCCTTTTGGGAAGAGATGTAGAAGTTAAAAACTTGAAAGTTACATGGTTGGGTGTAAAGTAAGGGATCAATTAGTGATAGTTAATAGCAAAATCTACATTTATTAGAAAACTTCTTGGCATGTTTATGAGGCAATTTAAAGATTAGAATAATTGAGAATGAAACACACACCTTGAAAGTGTGTGACACTATACAATGAGCGGATGTCCTACACTAATATAAAAGAGAAATTGAGGTAAGTATCAGGATGCATCTTGTTGCTTGGAGATTGTGGATACAAGGTGAGATACTGCTTTCAACTCCTCCCTCCACTGAATAGACTACTCCTATACCTTTTCCACTAAGATGGAATTTGTTCCCTCACACTGAAGACAAAATTAAAATTTCCTCTGTTAAGTTGTTTTCATTAGTTACTTTGTTCCAAAACCTAGAGAGAAAAATGTATACCCTAATATGTACCTACAATTCTGGAGAAAAGGACAAACTTACGGCACTCCTTACGAAAAAGGTGTTGAAGTGGACCCTTCAGTGTCCAGAAGAGCCCAGGGCAGTGTGTTCCGTCAGATGATAAGCATGCGGAGGCAGCCTCAGCTGCTGGTGAAACTGCGCTCTCTGAACAGGAGGTCAAGGGCCATGCTCAGCCTGCTGCCCGAGACCTTGGTGGGGAGCATGTGCTCCGCTCATTTACTGATATTTTACCGACAAATTCTTGGAGATGTGCTCCTGAGAGACAAGACGAACCTGCAAAGTGCTGATTTAATTAGTCATCCAGTGCTGGCCACCTTCCCAATGCTCCTGGAGCAGCCCGACGTGATGGATGCTCTCAGGAGTTCATGGGCCGAAAAAGAAAGCACACTAAAACGATCAGAAAAGAGAGACAAAGAATTCCTGAAGGCCGAGTTCCTCCTGGTCTACCATGACTGTGTGCTCCCTCTTCTGCATTCTACACTGCTGCCCCCGTTCAAGTGGGCCGAAGAGGAGACGGAGGCTGCGCGATGGAAAGCCATCGCTGACTTCCTCAAGCAGAGCAGAGAGAATGAGGGCTCCCTGAAGGCTCTGCTGTCACCAGACGGGGTTCATGAACCATTTGACCTTTCAGAACAGACCTATGACTTCCTGGGAGAAGTGAGAAAGAGCTCAGCCTGACAGCAGCCATGGCTCCCGCTCCTGGCTGGACCCTTGGTGCTCCCCGTGATGACTTGGCTCAAATGGCAGAACCAAAAGAAGTGGACTAGTTAGAACTTGGGCCATATTCTTTTGTGTACAAATTATATTCTCAAAGAAATATCTAATAATTTTATTGTATGTAAAACAATAAAATACATTTTATAAGAAAAAAAAAAGAATGTACATTAAGAATAGAATTGTGTTGATACTGATACTTGATATTTCTTATCTTAAAAGAAATACATTCACAACAGCTCATTTTAGGATCCAACTTAATATTTTAGTCATGAACACATTCACTTAATTGTACTGAATGTTTTTTCTTATATTATTCATAATGGTAAAGTTCTGCCAAAGTTTCATAGAAATATAAAGTCTTACTTTGTTTTTAATATTGACTTTTTCTTTTGTACATAAAACATTTCTTTCAAAAACTTCAGTTTATAAAGAAAATGATATTACTAAACAGTTTTTAAAAGTAGGCTTTGCGTTCTAGAGATTCAATGCAATCCCCGTCAAAATCCCAGCACAATTCTCCATAGACCTTGAAAGAACAATAATCAACTTCATATGGAAAAACAACAAACCTAGAATAGTCAAAACAATCCTATACAATAAAAGAACATCCAGAGGCATTACCACCCCTGACATTAAGCTCTATTACAGAGCTACAGTAAACAAAACAGCTTGCTATTGCCAGAAAAACAGAGACATTGACAAATGGAATCGAATTGAAGACTCTGGTATTGATTCACACACCTATGAACACCTGATTTTTGACAAAGAAGCTAAAATTATACAATGTAAAAAAGAAAGTATCTTCAACATATGGTGCTATAATAACTGGATGTCAACATGTAGAAGAATTAAAATAGATCCATATCTATCACCATGAACATAACTCAAGTCCAAGTGGATTAAATACCTCAATATAAATTCAACCACACTGAACCTGAGAAAAGAGAAAGTGAGAAATAACCTTCAATGCATTGGCACAGGAGACTGCTTCCTAAATACAACCTCAGTAGCACAGACAACAAGAGCAACAATAAATAAATGGAACCTCCTGAATCTGAGAAGCTTCTGTAAAGCAAAGGACACAGTCATTAAGACAAAAATGCAACCTACTTAATGGGAAAAAAAATCTTCACCAACCTCATATCAGACAAAGGAATGATCTCCAAAATATATAAAGAACTCAAGAAATTAAAAACTAAAATTCGAAATTACCCAATTAAAAAATGGTATACTTAGCTAAAAAAAGAATTCTCAACAGAAGGATCTGAAATGGTCAAAAAATATCTAAGGACATGATCAACTTCCTTAGCTATCAGGGAAATGCAAATCAAAGCAACTCCAAGATAAGATCTTTTACCTGTCAAAATGACTAAGTTCAAAAACACCAATGATAGCTTATTCTGGAGAGGATGTGGAGTAGGGGGAACACTTATCCAATGCTGGTGGAAATGCAAACTTGTGCAACCACTTTGGAATTCATTTATGGCGGTTTCTCAGAAAATTGGGAATCAACCTACCTCAGGATCCAGCAAGACCACTCTTGGGAATATACCCAAAATATTCTCAATCATACTATAAAAGTGTTTGTTCAATTATGTTCATAGCAGCATTATTTGTAATAGCCAGAACCTGTAAACCACCTAGGTGCCCCTCAACTGAAGAATGGATAAAGAAAGTGTGACACATTTACACATTAGAATACTAATCATCAGTAAAAAAGAATGGCATCTTGAATTTTGCATGCAAGTGGGTAGAATTAGAAAACACTATCTTTAGTGAGGTAACCCACACCCCAAAAAATGAATATGGTATGTACTCACTCATAAGTGGATACTAACCATACACAAAGGACATTGAGCCTATGCTTTATGGTCCTAGAGATGCTAAATAATAAGATGAACCCAAAGAAAAACATATATAGACCCACCTGGGAATTGGAAACAGACAAGTTTGCCTGACAAAATTGGGAGCATGAGGGCAGGGATAGAAGGAAGGGGAGAATGAGAGGGTTGAGGAGAACTTGAGGGAATGGAATAGTTGAGATGGAGGAAGGACAGATATGAGAGCAATGAAAGAGATATCTTGATTGAGGGAGCCATTATGCAGTTAGCAAGAAACCTGGCTCCAGAAAAATTCTCAGAAATCCACAAAAATGACCCCATGTAAGACCCCAAGCAACAGAGGAGAGGATGTCTGAACTGGTCTTGCCCTGTAGTCAGACTGATGATTAGCTTAAATATCACCATAGAACTTTTGTCCAACAATAGGTAGAAACAGAGGCAAAGACCCACATCAGAGCACTGGACTGAGTTCCAAAGTCCAGTTGAAGAGTGGAACGAGTGAGAATATGAGCAAGGTGGTTAAGATCATGAGGGGTTCACCCACTGAGACAGTTTGCCTCAGCTAATAGGAACTCACCAACTCCAACTGGATGGAGAGTGAATGAGTATGGGATCAAACTATTCTCTGTGCATGTGGTTCATAGTTGGGGCAGACTGAGGGGCCACTGGCAGCGGCACTGGGATTTGTCTCTACTGCATGTACTGGGTTTTTGGGATCCTATTCTCTTTGGATGTATACCTTGCTCAATCTAAATGGTGTAGGGAGGGCCCTGGACATTCCACAGGGCAGGGTGCCTTATCCTCTCTAAGGGTTGGAGGGGGAAGGGACAGAGGGTGTGTGGAGAAAGTGGGAGGAGGGGATGGAGTGGGAATTTGGATTGGTAATTTTTTAACTAATAAAATAACAATAAAAATGAAAACAAATAAAAGTGGTGGGCTTTGCAATAAAACTTTTGCAGTTATTTGTAGTATATACATCTGAGTGAGAGTTGTATTACTTTATCAAACTGTTTCCTCCTTCCAAACCATACTGCCAAATTAAGGTGTTCTTGATAAGAAGTTATCACTCAGGGGCTGGTTATTTTATACTATGTATCTGTTTTATGGGAGATTTTCATTGAATAACATTGAGGCCTATTATTTATCACATTTATTACTCATTCTACCATATCTAAAAGTCTATAAGAGAAAAATTTTATTTAGATTTTTCAGCTTTTGATAGTTATAAAAATTAATCTGCATCAAAAGTTGAGAGCCTCAAGCCGGGCAGTGGTGGCGCAAGCCTTTAATCCCAGCACTCGGGAGGCAGAGGCAGGCTTATCTCTGTGAGTTCGAGACCAGCCTGGTCTACAAGAGCTAGTTCCAGGACAGGCTCCAAAGCTACAGAGAAACCCTGTCTCGAAAAACCAAAAAAAAAAAAAAAAGTTGAGAGCCTCATCTTATTTTATGAACCAAGATTAAGTGGGAGGTTCTTCTTGGTCTTCATTATTGTCATGATGATCATCACTGTCATTATCATCATCATCATCTGAATAGTCCACTAAAGGAATCCTACTGCTACAGAATGGCCTATTCATTCTATTAGCAGAAACATCACTGTAAGATTGAAGGACAATCAAATGGTCCAGATGATTTTCTTTCTAGTCATTTGACTTCATTTTCACTTGTTTCTTTACTTTTCATAAACGTGTCATGACAATTTGGAAATTCTCTCCCCACTGATAGCATAGCTTCAATATTTCCCATGAAATTAATTTCTTACTTGACTTTTACCACCATGGCTTTCATATGTCTGAAGTATAATTTCTGGTATATTATATTATAAAAAACACTTCTAACTTGACTTTCTCTTTTCTTCTCTTCTTCATATTTAATTTTTAATCCTCTAAATGTCTGGACATACTCAATTGAATACAAAACCATAAAAACTTTTCCCACAATGTGTGGAATTGATGTTTTTCTCTCTTATAAATTCAAATAGCTCAATAATATCTGAGCTTAACATATTATAACCTTTTACATTATTCAGAAAAGCATTTATAAGGGTTGAAAAAGATTTTTTCCTCATTAAGGATTATAAATTTCATCTGTCGCATAAATCTGAGAACACACAAAACCAGAAAAGTGTGCTTTGAGCTCATTAGCACCAGCATTCTGCTGAGCAAGTTTTTCCTTAAAATATAATTTTTAATATGTTTGTGGTGTTTTACACATAAGTTGAACAATTCTAAAACTATTCCAAGCAATTACAATTGGAAATTACCAGCAATTGGCAATTATCAGCAATTGATAATTATCAGAACAGATGTTGGACCTGTTATCACTATTATTTTGTCATGTGATAGACAAAATGGTGCTACTAAGCTTTTCATGCAATGTGTATAGAAGAAATTCATAAATTCCCTTCTTTCAGATCCATTAGCTGGTACATGCAAGTTTTTTGGATCATGAGGAGCACAGAGAACTGCTGTCAAACTTAAAACATGAGAAGATTAGGGATTAAGATCACAGATGGTTTGTTTGATCATTATATTGATGAGAAGATTATCATTATTTTTTACTGTCCTGAGCTTTTTCCACTGCAAACACTTTGACTATTTGTGAATTTTATTCTAGTATATAATGTTGTAGGAGCAGCGGGCTGCGTCGTGCCACCCGGCTAGCTCAACCCCCAAAATAACCACACAGAAATTGTATTAACTAAATTACTGCCTGACCCATTATATTTAGTCTCTTCTTGGCCAGCTCTCACATCCTGATCTAACCCATTTTCTACCCAATCTGTGTAACACCATGAGGTCATGGATCACCAGGAAAAATTCTAACCAGCGTCAGTTTCAGGCCAGAGTTTTATGGCGTGTGCCACACTGCCTTCTTCCTCCCAAAATTCTGTTCTGTCTTCCCTGCCTACCTGAGTTCTGCCCTATAACTAGGCCAAGGCAGTTTCTTTAATAACCAATGAAAGAAACACAAATACATCATTTCCCCTTTTCTGTTTAAACAAAAAGGAAGGCTTTAACTTTAACATAGTAAAATTA
>JAQHUG010000259.1:17111-29870 GCA_028555095.1 Dicrostonyx torquatus | reverse complement strand
AGATCCGCCTGCCTCTGCCTCCCGAGTGCTGGGATTAAAGGCGTGTGCCACCACCACCCGGCCCAGCATTTTAAAATGGCACATGTTTTATCCTGCTGTGGCTGAAAATTAAAAAGCATGTAGTCAGCTTTTCAACAACACCATTTAAGTGTTTCGTGGCAGGACCTCTTAAAGAGCTACAGAGTTTTGCAGCTAAAGCTGAGTCAGGAAGCCTCTCTTAGATGAGAGTGTTTGTTTGCCTCTAGCAAGCAGAGCACACCCGAGAAATTGCTGCTACCAAGAAAACATGCTTTACGCTATTCTATCCCAAGCTTTCTCAGGCTTTCTGTGGATGCATTTGTCCACATGGGCACCATTCTTTAACATGAAGGCCGGCTTTGTTAGGGTTTCTGTCCTGCCCAGTTCCCACAGCCAACAAGTCCCAAAGAAAAATTACACAAAAGTCTCCATAAGTTATAAATTGAATGGGCCATTAGCTCAGCCTTCTCATTAGCTCTTATAACATATATTAACCCAATACAGACAATTCTCCCACACCAATGCATAGTTTTTATGTTTTAGTTTTTGTAAATGAAGGCTTCCCTTAATGTCTGTCTTTCATTTAATGTGTAGAATATGAAAAATTAGGAGATGTCAGTTGTACAATTCAATCAGAAGAGCTGTGTCTTTAATCTTATTCAAACTTCAAACTCTTTTGTGATACTATTGCTGTCTTAATTAGTGATAAAATAAGCTTACATGTGAGATGTTCTGAAAAGAAGCTCACATGTTAAAGATCTAAAAATGGCCTTGAGTCAACAATTCTCAAAGAACTATGGCTTCAATCCCATATTCCATGAGAAACTGAATCCTGTATCAACAAAATGAATTTAGGAAGGCTATCCTTCCTACCTGAGCCTGTGGCATGTCACAAACTTGAGAAATTTCATAGTCAAAGGATCCAGCTTTGATTTCTAATGGTCAGCAGTTGTAAGACATGTGTTGTTGGTTTAAGCCATTCACTTTCAGGACATTATTGTGCAACAATGAGTAACATATTTATTTATGCTTATAAACTGCTGTATTCTAGTAGTATTCTCTGGCCAGGTCCCTGTACTACAGTAAAATGTGTATTTAAAGCATGTATCAAATAACCTAGACAAAGGGATCAAGCCACCTTGGCAATCCAGAAGAAAATGGCAGTTGACTCGATCTTTCTTTACTCAGTCTAGCAATAGCTGAGCAGAGCACTGAAAAAAATCATTTATTGCTTAGGACAAAAAAAAATCGTGTTATCACAGATTTATAAACTAGTGAAAAGCTTACATTCTCACTTCAAATCTTTTTCAAGAATGAGAACATGTCCATGTAAAGATATTTACAGAGTGAAAATTGAGAGTTTCACACAACTCTCAACTTTTAATCAACTTCATATACTCTGTGGCCTGTGAGAAGATACTTGTGGAGATTTTCCTTTTTCTGCAATAAACAATTTGAAAATACTGTACTATTTTCCTAGTGTTGATGTAAGAAAGTACCATAAACTTGAAGGATTAGAAAAAGGTAGATTAGTTTCTTATGATCCTCAAAGATAGAAGGTCAAATTAAGATGGTGACAAGGCCACATTCTTTTGAACATCTCGGTAAATGATTCTTTCATTTCTCTTTAATTTTCTCATAATGCTAAACCTTTTGATGTGGAGAAGTTGAACATCAAACTTTATGTCTCTATTCACATGGCTGTCTTTTAATTGCATTACTTGTTTTATTCTTATGGAATGACATATAGATTTTCTATATTTACTGGTTTTTAAGTATTGAGTTGCCAAATGTTCTTACTCTCAAGATATTAGCTTATTTTTAAGTATAGAGCTTCAAAATATTCTTTCTCTTAGACTGAATCTTTATTGTTTTCTTTGCTCTATAGAGAAGCCTTTAAGCTCAATTTAATCCTTCCTATTTTTCTTTTTTGTTGACATTCTTTTAAAGATCATATCCAAAAATCCATTGCCTAGATCAATATTATGGAACCTATCTCCTCATCTTCTAGTATTTTTCTAGTTTTAAGTATTACATTTAATTATATTTTGAATTTATTTTTCTATCTGCTAGTTAATGATGATATAATTTCATATGTTTGGATATGAAAAACTAATGATACAACTCTATTTGTTGAAAACAATATCATTTTTATGGCTTGTATTCTCAACACTGTTAGTGAAAAGTAGTTGTTTGGGGGCTGAAGAGATGACTCAGTGGTGTTAAGAGTACTTGTTATTCAGAGGACATGGGATCCTCTCAGCATCCACGTGTCAACTCATAACAAAATGCAACTCATGTTCCAGGAAATCTGGCAACTTTTACTGGCCTTAGGGGACACATTCATGTATGTTCATCACTAACAAACATACAGCAAAACACTCATAGCTATAAAGGAAATGAATCCTTAAGATGAGAAAATCAATACTACTCTCACTTTCCTTGACTACATTATAAATTTTACCTAACCCACAGAAAAGTGTAGGCAACGTCTCTCCTCAAAGAAGCAACTATGTAAAAAAATGGAGATAATAACCTAAAACTGGACACAATGCAGATATCAACAGATTAGAAGGAACAAAGTCCCAAAGGATACATTGTATCAAAGCTCCTGCATCTATTGCTCAGGAAACATTACAGAAGAGGGGTTAGAAAGATGATAAAACTCAGAATAACAGGGAACTTGCTGTGTAATAGACTACATTTTAAAACCATCAATACATCCCACCCTTTTTTCCTTAATCAGATGTTGCAGAAATAAGGTTCAGCCCATAACTTGGTGTCCATGATTTTTTTTGGGGGGGTACAAACCTGGAAGATCAAAGAACCAGAAGGAACCTCTAGTTCCTTCCTTCCTCTCCCCTTCCTCAGTCTGAACAGGCTCTGAGATCTTGTCTCCATCACCCAAGTGATGGGATTAAAGACATGAGCCACTACTGCTCAGTTCCTAGGGTTCACTACTGGCTAGCTCACTCTGCCCTCTGATCTTTATTTGCAAATAAATCTTGCCACAATTAATTTCTAATAACTTAAATGAAGTCTCTGTTTGTTTAAAAATAAGTCTTTCCACTCTTAAAGTACATATTACCATAAATCTGGGATATAAGAACTTTTCTCAACCAATTTGAAAAATCCTGTCACATTAATGGAGACTACAATCCTGTAGCAAATATTCACATGAGAGAACATTTTAAAACTTGAAAAACAATTTTAGTTGTCTAGTATATTGCAATTTTCATCCATGCTGTTCCAGTGAAGAGTAACTGATTGCTCCATGTTCTTTGTAAACACAGATATAATCATATTACTAAAAATCAAAATCAAGGAAATCACTATAAGCTCTACTCTTGGTTTGGCTCCAAACAAAATGGTGTTATAAAAGAGGAAAACATAAAGACTTGACTTTAGTTATAATTTTGAACATCAACAAAGAGAACTTATACAATATAATAGAGCTCAAATAAAGTTTCTATGTGTACTATGGTTGTATTGACTATTTATGGAATTCATAATAATATCTATAAAAGATCTTTCAGTTAGCATAGGCTGAGGAAATTAGTTTAAAAATAAATAATAAAAGGTACTTGTTTTACTTTTTTTTAATTCCCTAGGCAAATGCTGCTGGATTAAAGATATTTATTTATTATAAATTGATCAAAAAGTCCCAATTCTGTGTCCTACTTCAAGCTACTATAGTATTCTGTGTCATAGGCCTCTTGGGTCTGAGGATTTTGACTTGTTAATGATGTCATCAAAGGACTACTCTAAGTCTTTAGTTAAAACTTTTTTTTCCAAGATGATCCAGGCTTTTCCAAGACAACTCTTTCATTTTTTGTTCCTAACTTAAAACTAAAGTCTTTTGTCATGCATAATTAAAAATCTAAATCAAATTAATTATTTTGTAATCAGAGTTAAATGTGGGATGTAATTTCAAATATAGCATCGAGTCTTCACTCAGGAGGCTGATAATTCTTTATAGGAAGTGATTATCCCTTGTATACTTTTAAAAATACAGTGTAGAGAAACCAAAACTGGGCATAAATAGTTCTCAGACTCATATTAAGAATAAAAGTAAGGAAGCATCTACCATGCTTAGAAAATCTTGGAGTTCAGGTGGGGAGGTGTTGGCTCATGACTTTAATCCAAGCATTCAGGAGGCAGAAGAAGGCAGATCTCTGTGAGTATGAGGCCAACCTTGTCTACTGGATCTAGTGCCAGGGACAGGCTCTAAAAAAACAGAGGAATCATGTCTCAAAAAAACAAAAAAAAAAAAACAAAAAAATCTTGGACTTCAAAGAATTCAGTGTGTATGTGTCTGTGTGTGTGAATGTCAATATGTAAATTCATATATATATATATATATACATGATATAGTAGTAATACATATATTATCCATATTCCTTTGAAATAGGAATGTTTTTCCTGCATTGTGTCGATTACACTGTGGGTTCTATGTAAGCTTTAAGCATACTATTTATAGAATTTTTCCTACATATATCCTTAAAGAATCAAGAATGACTACTATTGAAGAAAGTTGATTTTGAAAAATGGCATTCATCTGCTCACTTTTTTGTTGGTCTCCTGATAATTTCCTTAGGGATCATGTTGGTCATGATAACACTTTTGTATTAGCAAATTCTGCAAACATGGTAACACATTTTAAATGTCCTTTAAAGGAGAAATAAAAGTCTAAAATAATAAGGTCTCTGTTTGCAAGTTGATTATCTAGAGTATCATCACAAATAGGACTTATGCATTATCAAAGGGAAGATATTCAGAATTTCAAATAATAAACTCTTGATCTTAAAGCAGAGAAGAAAATTACACAGTGCAAGAGCTAGTTTTTAAAAGTTGTGTAAGTTTTTGCCTATGTCTTGTAGAGTATTGGCTCATACAATTTTGAAATGTGCATAATTGTCATTTTGTAGTAAAGACAATGTTTGCAAATGAAATTTTAATCCCTATATTATTGACAGCTTGTTAAAGAAAAGGTATGTAATTTAACCACCTTACATAATTCCCAAGGCATTTTCCTTTATGCAAAAAACCCCAAAATCTAATTTAATCCTCACAGTCTTGATTTCACCATAATTCTCTTTTATAGAATTTTACATTTCACATGTACATTTAGACTGCTGTTTGTATTTTTACATAAAAGTGCAACAGAACAGTCTCTGGGTATAAATTCCTTGTTATAACAAATATTTTTTTCTAAAATAAGTAAAATAGACAAATAGTATTCTCTAAAGAATTAGATGCAAGATGAGCTTCAAATATTCTAAAGGTAACATTTTGAGCTAGGAATGGTGACACAGGCCTATGATCCCAGAGCTAGGAAGACTAAAGAATTCTGAAGTCAAGGCTAATGAAAATTTTGTCTTAAAATAAAAAGAAACAAGCCAGTCATATTTCTCCATGGCTATAAGCACTTGGCCCAAACCTAATGACTTGAGTTTGATTCTGTAACATACAGTGAGACCATATACTCACATATGTGCATGTACACAAATAAATGTTACAAAAATTAAAAATTAAACAGGAGGAGAAGATAAAATATAGTAGCAATAAAACAGTTATAAAGAGATACCATATCTTTATGATCCTTCTAAATGAGATCAAAATTGAGGACTAAATCAGGCAATTGATTATTTGGTAAATATTTAATAATCCACTTATAAACTTTGTTCCTTAACTTGTTCATCCAAATTGTAAAACTGCCATATTTTCAAGTTGAATGAATACAAATATTATTAAACCGGAGAGATCCATTTCTTTTATTATAGAAGTGTACTTGTTGCAGAGAAATCTTTATTTTTAAATAATGAAGACAATGTTAAGTGATGAGAAATTCGGTCAGTACCAGAATATCAATCACTACATCTCTCTACAATGAGAAGGGATCCATATGCTGGTCTACTGTTAGATAGCAAAATGGGCCCCAAAATGCCAGTGCTGGTGACAGTGTCCTAAGATGGTAGGTCTGGCCAACTCAAGCCTTATTATTACTGGGTAAATAGAAGATTTCTTATAGAAAAAACAGAAATCTAAATTCAGCATTCCCCTGAAACCTTGTAATGTTTGTTTCTTTTTGTTAGGAAAGCCCCCATTTCTTTTATCTACGCCTGACAATCAACTGAAGCAAGCCAAGTGCATCTAGTTCTTGATTAACCCAAACAACCTGCATCAGCTCGAAAACTTCCATCCACCTCAGTATTATGTACTATATGTAATATTATGCACTAGTATGTAATATACTAGCAGTATTATCCATGCTTTCTCACCAAGCTACCACTCTCTATTACTGTGAAACAGCCTGGCAGGTTGTTTCTCAATTGTTTATTACCTACAACCTTGTTTCAGGTTCAGAAGTTAAGCCACCCTCTTCTGGCTGCTTTGGGCACATGCAGTGCACGTCCAGCCAAATCACTCAGGCAAAAACAAAATAATTTTTAAATTTGAAAAAACATGTGTGTGTGTAATCCTGGAATAGAGCGTTTCACTGAGATTAAAGATATTTTGTGCATAA
This sequence comes from Dicrostonyx torquatus, assembly GCA_028555095.1. Taxonomy (NCBI): domain Eukaryota; kingdom Metazoa; phylum Chordata; class Mammalia; order Rodentia; family Cricetidae; genus Dicrostonyx; species Dicrostonyx torquatus. Next base: position 23,326 of record JAQHUG010000259.1, on the reverse strand, counting down.
ACACATCATTAAAGCATTGATCTCCAAATTCAAAATTATCTTGATATAATGTAAATGAGAAGCTAATCTTATTTTTTATTTTTTTTATTTTTTAAACAAACTATCTTTTTTTAATTTTACATACCTATCCCAATTCCCACTCCCTCCCGTCCTCCTGCTCCCTCCACTTTCTCTCCTACCCCACCATCCCATCCACTCCTCAGAGAGGGTAAAATATATTCCTTTGAAGAAGGACCAAAGCCCTCCTTACTATATCTAGGATGAACAAGGTATCCCTCCTAAGAGAATAGGTTCCCAAAAGGCCAGAACATGCAGTAAGGATAAATCCTGGTGCCATTGCCAGTGACCCCTCAGTCTGTTCCAGCCATGCAATTGTCACCCACATTCAGAGGCCTGGTTTGGACCTATGCTGTTTTCTTTCCTGTCCAGCTGGAGTTATTGAGCTCCCATTAGCTCAGGTAGACTGTTTCAGTGGGTGTCCCCGTCTGGTTTCTCTTCAGATTTTATAGATCTTTTGCCTTTTAATATCTTATTTTAACATACATCTAGCTATAATTTTCTATGTTTAAAACAAAATCTAAAAATAAAACTTCAGTGTTAAGTGCACCTGTTTTGAAGTTAAAATATATGAATAATTTTTGTTGGACTGAAAGGCAGGAAACATTGTTGTAAAACCCTGACAGTCAATATTGATATTGAAAATTATGTTGACATATTGAAAAAACTAGATAAAATGTTAATGAAATTTTGTTAGAGGAAATGGAGTTATGCTGCTAGTGCTACATGTGAAATGTTCAGATGTGATACTTATGGGCCATATTGAAGCTCTGCCTTTAATTTTTTGGGGCATCTTCATGCCTTTTCCGCATAACAGCAATCTATTCCCTTCTAATAGTGCAAGAGTTTCATTTTCTTCATACTTGCCAATACTAAGCCTTTGTATTCTTGGTAATAACTACCCTAAGAGCTATGAGATATCTCATTGTGGTTTTGATTTATAATTTAATGGTGATCAGTGAGATTGACATTACATAGCTCTTAACCAACTGAATATATCTTCTGTAAAATGTCTATTTATGTATGTCATTAATTTCTAGTATTTTTATGTTTCTCATGTATTTTAAATATTAACCTTATATTAGATACAATGTTGTAAAATATTTTCTCCTACTCTTGATGATGTCTTTTCACATTTGTTAACTATAGGAAAATATTTCTTTTTGATTTAGTCCCATTTGTCAACCTCATACTTTTTCTAATTGTGACCAAAATCATCATCTTAAACCATTCCTTACATTTTCTTCCAGAGGGGGATTATTCGGGTATTATTTCATTCTCCTCTGTGTTAATATCCAGTTCTCGCCACATAATTGGTCAAATTATCCACTCACCATTCAGAATTTGGGGAACATTTGTTGCATCAATTGTCTGTCTATGTTCAGATTAATTTGTGAGTGTTTATTCTATCTATCACATTGACTTATAGGTCTTTCTTTTTACATCATATAATTGATCTTTATAATTGCATACAAATTTTAAAATAATGTCAAGTGTAATCTCTGATTTTATCTTTCTTTGGTAATTTTGTTTTGGAAAACTCAGTTTCTTTATGGTTCTATATCACTTTACAAACTTTTTTTCCCAACACAGTATTTTTATTACTTTGAAATTTTATACAATGCATGACAATTACATTTACTTCCTATTCCTACAGGGTCCACCCTTCCACCCTTGTGCCCTCCCTCCAAAATAGATTAAAAAAATAACCCCACTCACTGTGTGTTGTCCATATACTCTTTGAAGCATAATTTTGTAACTTAGGCTAGCCTTCAACTAACTGCATATTCCAGAAGAGCCTCCAGCCTGAAATTTATGATCCTTTGTCTATAGTGAGGAATATAATTTTCTATTACCAAGCAGGTTCTCTCTGTCTTTGTAAATAGCATCAGTAGAAAATTGAAAAAGTGTGCTGAGTCCATGGATTGCTTTTGAGTCATGTAAAAGTTACTTTCCTGCTGATGTGATGAAATACCATAACCAGAAGCAACATATATACATCATACACACACACACACACACACACACACACACACACACACACGGCAATGTTTCCAGAGTGACAGCCCATAATGGACAGTAAAGCATGAGCAGCAGGCAGCCAGAGCAGGAAGCTGAGATATTGCATCTTCAGCCCCAGATATGAAGTAGAAAGTGAACTGAAAGTGTTACTTGGCTATAAAATCTCAAGGTCCACTTCCCAGTGATTAGCTTCCTCCAGCAGGGCTGCACTTCTTAAGGGTTCTGTAACATCCCCCAGAGTACCATCAATTTTGTACCAAGTTTTCAAAAACCCAAATCTATGTGGAATATTTTTCATTTAAACCAAAGCAAGTTGTGCAGATATTTTAACAATATTACATTTTAATTTTCATTAAAATTTTATTACATTTACGTGTGTTTGTGTGTGTGTGTGTGTGTGTGTGTCCCTCTGCATTTGTGGAAGTCAAAGGACACTGCAGGAGTTGAGTCTGTGCCTAAGTTTTCAAGTCTCTTGGAATTTCCATATTTATTTTCATTAACTACCTTCCTTTCTTTGTTTCTTTCCTGTGTTGTGTTCTTTTAAATGACTTATTTTTTGTTTTGATATATTTCCTTGCTTCATACTGCTTGTTATTAGACTCATAGGGAAAGTATTTTATTTATTTTTTAAGCAGCCAAATTTATTTTATTGTATTTTGCAAGTTGTATAAATTTTCATTTTAATCTATATTTCCTTAAGCTCTTTCAACATTTTTATGATGATTTTTTTAATCGTTTTTTGAGTGACTATGTGTTTCCATTTCAGTAGGGTCAGGCTTGCTGCTGTGTGTGTGTGTGTGTGTGTGTGTGTGTGTGTGTGTGTGTTTGTGTGTGTGTTTCTTTTGACAGGGCAAATTCACTTTTTTTTTCTGTAGTCCTAGTAACTTTGAATTGTATATTCAAGTTGGGAAAAAAAATGCCAACTCTCTCAGTACCAGTTGGCTTCATAAGAGAAAAACCTTTACAATCATGCTATTTAAGGACTCCAGGGTTTCTTTTCAACATTCTTTGATGTGTAAATCAGTCCTCAACTTGTATATGGTGATTGCTGATATTTAGCATTTTGTTACCACTTTGTTGGCTTGCAACATTCTGTTCCTTCAGATGCCAGTCAACTGTACCACCACTTCTCAGTAGTAGAATCATGAGACTCAGCTATTTCTTCCTTTTCTTTCATTTTGCTGCCTGTGAATCTAGGCATCTAGAGGATTCACACCTGCTTTGATGACCTGAATAGAGAAGATAGATTCTCATCCTTCGGAAGACTCTTCTGATAAAACTCAGAAGTTGGTATACACCAGTTGCTTTCCTTCTGATGAAAGAAACTTCTGAGGTAAAACCTTTGAGGTGTATTGAAAGATGATTTCTGTACTGTGTGCTTTTAAGAACAGCAATATACTGGGATTGTTTGTTTGTTCATTGTTTATTTTTATTCTCAGTATTCCTCAAGCATTAAGGATATGCCAAGACTTATCTATATCCTAAAATAAAAATATACAATTTATATCTTAAGTAGCCCCCTAAAAGTCAGAATATAGGGTATATGTTCCTCTCTTGTCTTTATTCTTGATACAAAGGTTTCCAAGTTTTAACTGCTTTCTTTAATCTACTGCACCACAGGTCTTTTGAAACAGCAGCAGAATTCCCACGTATCTTTGTTCTTAATTATTCTTAGGTATGGAAAATATGTTCTGGACTCACCTATGTTCTAAGATTGACTAGATAGAATTCTCAGTCCCTCAAACAATACCCATAAAAGTGAGAACATTGAATGTATTCTTAACCTTTTCCTCTCCAAAGAGAAGCTATGTGCACAGTTCCTTCCTGTGCTGTGCTCAGGAACAACACTATAATATGTTGTCTGTACACTATGACAGTCCAAGAGATATTCTACCAGTTTTGATGTTACTTCAGTAATTTAGGCTGAACAACCTCTTAGTTTCTATATTTCCCATAAAGGGGCATAGTCTGTTCTGTTGTTGTGCTTATGGCTCCGTGGGAGAAAGAGGGAAATTTATCATCCTCTATAACCATCTTCCTGCCATTTTTTCATGTAATAAAATTTGAATGACATTAAAATTACTGACAGCATTTCATAAAACAAATTTATACATTTTACTAGATTTTATACAATTTATTTAGTAAGGTACAGAACAATAATGAAATATTTATAGACATGTTTATTCATTTCTTTTCCTTTTTTTCCAAGACAGGGTTTCTTTGTGTAGCTTTAGCTGTCCTAAAACTCGCTGACCTTGAACTCACAAAGATCTAACTGCCTCTGCCTCCCAAGTGCTGGGATTAAAGGTGTGTGTCATATTCTTTAATAATAGAGAAATTGATGTTAACCATGTCACCATTTTTATATTTTATATGTTTGAATATATATATATATATATGTGTATATATATATATATATATATATATATATATATATATGTAGATATATGTACAAACTGAAACTGTAATTGTCTTCTTATTAAGAACATAAAATTGCAGGTCAAACTTCATGCTTTAGTCTTGACCTGAAAAAATATCTTTTAACTTTTATTACAAAAATTTACATTTCCATACTACCCTCAAAATAACCTCCAATTCTAGATATCTCTCCCCATACTCTCTCCCTCTATGTCATCTTCCCCTACCACCTTATCCCTCCCACCCCTGTCTCTACCATTTTCCAGTTCACCTGCAAAATCTATTCTTTTGTCCCCCTCCTAGGGAGATTCCCCCCAGACTCATCCTCTTAATCTAACCACTCTGGGTATATGAATTGCAGCATGGTCATCATTTACTTAAAGGGTAATATCTAATTATAAGTAAGTACATACCATATTTGTCTATCTGGGTCTGGTTACCTCACTCAGGATGACTTTTTAGTAGTTCGTTCCATTAGCTTGCCAATTTCATGATGTCATTTTTTAATAGCTGAGCAATATTTCATTGTGTAAATGTACATTTGCTTTATCCATTCTTAAGTTGAGGGACATCGAGGTTCTGGCAATAGTTTTATGGATCAAGTTACAGCATACTAGGTCTGCCACTCAACTTGTTTTTGGTGTCAGCTTTAGTATGACACTGTTTAAAAGAAATACTAAATGTCCCACTTTTTACATGAAAATATCTTGTAAGTGTGCCATTAAACATAGTAATGAACTTAAGAGCAAGAGTAAGGAGTTAAAAGCTAAACATTGCAACCTAAACAAATTCTTTATAAAACCTAAAGTAGCTATCACTGTCTACATAAAACCCTTTGGACTGCTTAAAACCTGTATAAAACATGCACTTTAGAATTGTTAGCTATCAGTTCATAAAGCACCAGTGTCTACTAAACAATCCCTCTCCAAAGCCAAAGTATAGGCAAAATTGAATCAAATGACTTAACACAATCTAACCCTAAAAAAAAATCAGGTATTACTGAAGTGGAGGTAAATTCCAGAGCTGTTGGGGCTTTCTTATGCTTCAAATGACTGGGTGTAACTGTTTTATTCAAAGAAACATACAATAGAGTCTATGAATGCCATTAACCTCAGGCAAGGACAGGATTGATGGTGCCCAGCTCTGACCTCCCAGGAAGCATGGCTACAGTGTCCACAAAAGTGGTGTGAGATCAAAGGCATGCTGTTCCAATAGCTAAAGAGATAACGAAACAGTCCCCCCCACACACCCTTGTCTTTAAATGTTCCTTCCCCAAGTAAATCAAATTATAGTGAGGGAAAAAATTAAAATACACTTATAACTACAGAGTAAGGATTTTGAAATATTAATGTAATACCTAATTTGGAAATATTCCCTAGCATCACCTCATTATTTTTGGTCACATCATGGAGATGAATCCCTTATTCCAAATATCTTTATTCCTAATATCTTTTTTTCTTTTTTCTTTTTTTATTGTTCAAAGAATTTACATTTACTCCCCTTGTCCCAGGCTCTCACGCTCCCCCACTACCCTGCCGCCCTCCCCCTGCTTCCTTGAGATGGAGCAGGATACCCTGCCCTGTGGAAACCCAATGCCCTCCTCCCTCCATCTTTGCCTAAGGAGGTGTGCATCCATATAGAATAGGTTCCCAAAAGGCCAATACATGCAGAAGAGATAGGTCCCAGTGCCATTATCATTGGCTTATCAGTCAGTCCCC
>JAQHUG010000258.1:2990925-2996876 GCA_028555095.1 Dicrostonyx torquatus | reverse complement strand
TGTCATAGTATGCATTTCCTCACACTGATATGTACCATGGCATACCGTGTCATAGTATGCATTTCCTCCCCTATAGCAAAGTTCCAGCAATGCCATACACAAATAGCCTGAATTTTAAGAGTATACATTTTGATAAGGAATTCTTTTTAAAACCACGAGACTTGCTAATTTTATTATAGGAAAAAATAAATCCTGGCTGGGCCAGCTGATGTAATTTTGGAGTTTTAGAATATTGCCTGTGTTTTCTGAATAGAATGGATAAAAGGTATTTAACATTATGTGAATTTCTGGAAAAATATGTAGATGTATTATTTCTGATAAATATTAATAAACTAGCACATACTTAATAAGCTTACATTAATATAATACATAGGAATGTGCACTTAATATGGAAATGGTCTTAGGCATAAGTGAGTAAGTTTTCTGAATTTTCTTTCAGGAGGTTAACCACACCAAGGCCACCATAATTGCATTTTGTTATTCTGAAGCAATTTCAGGTCTATTTCATAAGCCGTAATTTATTGAATTTCCTACCTGGGGTGAATGGTTAGAGTAGTCATTTGAAAACCAACTGGATGTTCGTGTAACTTGAAATTAATGGCACTGAATGAAAAAGGGCAGGAACTTTTACTGGAAAAGTGGAATAAAAAGCAAAAGAGAATTCAGCTAGATCCAGAACATATAAACTAAAGGACTCAGGGAACAGAGCAAGGAAGGAGCGCCAGGACCGCAGCCTTCCTTACGGCAATGCAAACACACTGAAAAAGAAATCAGAGAAAGGACCCTGTTTAACACACACACACACACACACACACACACACACACACACACACACACTGCTGGATACACTTACATATTCCTTAGGAAAATCTTCAAGCAAAGAGGAAATCAAGAGTTTCATGGATGACTGGCCTTAGTATTTGAAGTATTTAGGAAGAATGAATTAATCTCACTTTTTGTCACTTATAAGTCCCTGGGGGAGTGGAGTTTTCCACACTAATAGACAGTATTACTAGACAGAGCGTCACACTGTCTGATAAACTTGACCTTCTACACCCGAGAAGGGGACGCTGTGGAGTTCCAGAAGTGAGTCTGATAGTCTGCCTTATGACTTGCTAGCTTTTCATGTATCAGTCAACAGTTTCCGTGTCTCCTCTGTGATGAGAGACAGAGGTGTAGAGGGTCAGGTGAGGCAGCAGGACCTCACGTGGTGATTCCGGAACTCCTCACCTAGGACCCTCTGCTCTGCACAACCATCCTCAGCCTCCCTCGTTTGGTATTGCAATAGGTGTCCGGATTTCATGTCTGTCACCTCTCATCATGTACCTGTTCTTTCATTCTTCCATCTCCTAAATGAGTCCTTTTCTCGTTTTGTTTGAGTTTGGACCATAGTTACATGAGTCATTGTATCTCTCCTGAGTCCAGAGACACATTGGGATGGAGTCACAGGAAATAAGTGCATGAAAATGAAAATATGACTTTTATTGCTGGTTATTCTGAGCTAAGATGGTAGCTTCCATGTACAGTGAGTTTGGTTTCCTCAAAGTGCCTTTGAGTTGATTTTAGGTTGATCCTCAAGGGAATTTAGGTTTGAAATTTACCCACAATGGCTCTTTCATACCCATGAGATCTCATAGACAGAAAGTGAGAGATCTCAGATAGATGATGAGACTTTAGTCTGATGAAAAGTCAATTGATCCCTTGGACTTCACAGTCACTGGAGAGACAGTGTAGGTGACTTTGGGGTTAGTGTGGGCCTCTGCACAGATGAAGAGGCCACTGAGAAAATCTGTCTATTACACATATATTCAATTAACTCTGAAATAGTTTTATGCTTAGTGCTGCTATTTTTGTTAGTGAATTTTATGTTATAAGGAAAATAAAAGTCCTGTTCAGTTTCAAATCATTGGTTGTGTGGATGTCAATGTCAACGCTATGAATGAGAAAAAAAGCAGTGAGCCTTTCCATCCTGTAACACTGGACTCTTAACCTAAAAGAATGAATACACACGCCATATCTTTTATTCTTAAGGGAATATGTTTTGGTTTTGAGATTGGAGGGGAATAGCTAGATAAATGATCCTGTTGGTTGTTGCTAGGGAAAAAAATGGGGAAGTTTTTCTGTTCTAAACCACTTATAAACAATTTTTTTTTTAAAGACAGGATTTCTCTGAACAGCCCTGGCTATCCTGGAACTAGCTTTTGTAGACCAGGCTGATTTTGAACTCACAGAGCCTGCCTCTGCCTCCCGGGTGCTGGGATTAAGTAAATAAAACTTTTGATGGAAGTCTCTTAACTTTCCACATCTGTAAACTGCAGTTTTCACAATGAATGATGTCACAATGAATGATGGTATACAGAACAGTTTAAATACTCAACAGGAAGTTCAGAGAGGAATGAGGATATGGAAACTGCCAAAAATTGATTTTCACTTTAAGCTCTTCTGGCTTTGCTTAAGTGTGTGCAGCTCCAGGGCTTCAGGCAAATGTTTATCTGTGTGAAACGGACTTACCATGGTTTACTAGAAACTGTCCTGATCCACAAAGTAAGTCTTTTTGGGGCCCAGACATTTGGTATAAGATGACGAGTTCATTCTGTTTCTCAGTTCTTTAGTAGGGCTGGAGCCCCACTCTGTTATATATTGAGACCTCAGGACATGCCTTTTATCTTGAAATGATTTTAATTTTGAAACTCTCAAATTTACAAAAGAACTGAAGGAATAATATAGTGAACATTTTAATAACCTAGAATCAACAGAATCACCATATATTTCAATTTTTACTTCCCTTTCACACCCCACAAAGACTTTTTAAAAATTGATCAACCATAATAGCCGACTAATTCAGCACATGGCATCTTCTGCATATGAGAATCTTTATCTATAATCTTAGCACTCATCAACATGATCATTAATCCAGTACGATCACATAAAACAGCACCCATTAAGGTCTGCCCAGTTGTCCTAAAACAGTCCACCCATATTTAAGCCGTGCAGGTGGTCTATGGCTCCTTAGTCTCCACTATTATAGAGTCACTGATATCTTTATTGGATGACACTGACTTTCTCCTGGACGCTCAGTGAGATGCCCTGAGACTGCTTTGCTCTCTTCGCCTGATTATCTTTCCTGATCACATTCAAGCCTGTGACCACGCCATGTTGACCTCTTATTGGAAGACAGTGAGGTGGAAAGCGACAGATTGACTTTTCAGCATTGTTTGATCAGGCAAAGTGACTTCTGTCAGATTTTCTGCTGAAAAGACATATTTCATCCTGGACGGAGGTACACTGAGGCCATGTAATATACTTCTGAGCATTACACCTGGCCTAACCTTTCCTGAACCATTGTTTATTTATTGGACCTTACTTGCTATTCTCCATACTGTCATGTTTTGGGTAAACATATAAGGCATATCATTTCACCTCTGAAATAAAGCAGAAATAAGCTATGATATATATAAATAAAGAATATATGTATAATAAAATAGGTTACTTTCAAACCTCTTACCTATAAAGCTCTTGGGAGATTCATAACAGAGTAACTTTGTTTTCATTTAAATCTTCATGTGTTCCCTAGTTAGTCTAATAAACATTTTCCCATATTCTCACTTGGCACGGAGGCATGCATGTTAAATAACAATGATTGGTTCTCTCAAGCACTCACCTCTCTCTCTGTCAGTGTGAGCTTAGGAATATATTACTTGCATGACAACTAACACGGGAACAAAGAGAAAAATGACAATACAGATACATCTGACCCAAGATAGACTAGAGGGCGATGCCTCAGATTGTTTGAGAACCCGGGTTCTTAGGGGTTTGAAGATCCGGTCTCTCTGAGTGAGGATGGCTGCCCGAGCCCCAGCCCATTTCCCTGGCCCCTGGAGACGGTACTGGTATGGGGTGCAGGGTCCCCAGAAAATCTCCTTGGCCAGCTTCATATCCCAGAGGAAGAGAGATAGCAGGTTGGGTTTGACCCCTAACTCCGAAGCAATTTCGTCCATGTAGTCGATGTACTGCACTCGATGTATGCCTCTGGGGCTCTCCACAAACCTGGAACGAGAAGAAAACATTGTGGTAGATTTCACCCCTGAGTTTCTGGTGAGATTTTCCCTTGCTTGGTAGCATGTTAATTCTCTTCTGTTCACAAATCATCTTCATTTTGTACATCTATATGCTTTACTACAGGTTTTAAGGATAAGTCATATATATTATTGACATATTTAACCATCCTAAAGGGCCCAGTAGAGAGACATAAGTATAGAAATTATTGAATGAATGATTAGATTGATTTTTGAAAAGAAATGGGTCCTTTTTCCAGACAGAGTCCAGTTTCATTATAGAAAAGCGATAAGCAAGAACCACAAGCTGGGGAGAACGCTGTGATATACTCCACTGTCCATTTAATGCTTCCTAGCTACACAAAGTATCTTGATAAGTATTAATTTCTGGACACAAATTATGCCCTCAAATACTCTTAAGCAATGACAACTTGCTCCACAATCTTAGAAATTTAGAAACCCTTGGCTAAATTTTCCTTGAGTAAAAGAGAAACAAAGCCAATATTATAGACAATTTATAGACTATAAAAACTTTTCAAAATGTTTAGAAGACACTAATGAGTATTTTAAAAATACCATAAAATGTGAACGAAGCATCTGACTAAATGAAAAAGTAGATGGGAATACAAAACAAGGCATAGGAGAGCAGCAATAACCCACTAATTAAGGCAAATATTAAATTCATGAAATCAGAAAAAAGAGAATTAATATATAATAAAGGTAGTTTCTTGAAAAATATCAAATAGTAAAATAAGCACATTTCTTAAAGTTATGAAGTTGTGATAAGAAATTTTATCATGTCTCCTGGTTTTCCTTGGGGTGCTCTTGAGGGATGTGCCCAGAGTAGATGATTAAAAAAATCAAAATAACGGTGCATCAAGCTACCAGCTACTGTATTAAAGTGTTTGTTTTTCCTCTAGATTCTGAATGTAAATATTTATTAAGTACTTTTTTTGACCATAGTTCTTACTAGGAGTCAGTGACGCTTCCTGTCTTTTTTTTTTTTTTTAATGGTCTGTTTGTTTGCACACTGCTGTAGACTAGGGTGTTCAGTTACTGTGAGAGCTCACGATCCGTTGGCTGGACGTTTTTGCACATGCGCCCTTTGTGTTGCTTAGCAAAAGCAATACGATCAGATCATAGTTAGGCAGAAAGCATGTGAAGAGAAAATGGAGTAATTCCCTCCAGAAAGTTTTCATTGACTTTAACAACAGCAACGGAAGTCCCCCAGGCCCCCACCAGGCTCCTTACTCCTTCTGCATTTTCTGCTTCCTTCTGTTGATGGCTGCCACCATGTCACTCTGTGAGGGTAACTTTTTCAGTCCTGAGGAAACAAGACAGGCTTTGAAAGACTGTCAGGAGGGCTGGGTAAGAGAAGCAAACAAAAAGGATGGCTTGGAAATAGAACGGGTATAGCCATAGAATTTCCACAGAATGCACAGTGCAAGCCATGGATAGAAAACTTCTCAGAAGGCCAGTCTCTTACAATCAGTTTTAGGCTGTCAGGGGAGTCAATTTTCTCTCAAGAAAAATAGTTTTTGGGTTGTTATTTTTTAGTTTAAATCTATGCTTAAAACTCATGACTATTAAACACTCATATTAATATGGCTTTTTGAAAGATACATAATATTTGCATATACTTATGAAATGCGGTATGATACTTTGATTCATGTATATATGGGGTAATAATAAGCTTGGAATAATTAACATATCCATTACCTTAAGCCTTTTCATTCCTTTAAAAAGTCGTTAGCTAACTTACACAGTAGCAGGTTTCCTTACGGCAGAACAGCAGAGAGAAAGTAAAGTTGGGCTCATGGTGCCATAGCGATCTTGGGGCAGGCATGCAAGCGAAAGCCAGAAGAGGAGACTGAAAGAGGGCTCAACAGTTAGGGA
>JAQHUG010000258.1:2945925-2985925 GCA_028555095.1 Dicrostonyx torquatus | reverse complement strand
TGCTCCAGAATTCCCAATGCCAATCACGACCACTCTCTTCCCCATGAAACTGTCTGGGTTCTTGTATTCCCAGCTGTGAATATAGCTGCCTTGGAACTGGGTGATTCCTGTGAAGGAAGAGGCCAAATCCCCCAAGTCACAGCAGAAGTGGCAAATGTATGAGGGCAAATTTCATTCCTAAACTTTAAGTTCATATTATGTAACCCACTTTTCTGTTCTTAGTCATTTATTACCAACATTACAACATATCCAAGGAAAGAAATACTCATTAGCAGCAACTCTGTGACCAAGTTCAGAATCAAAGCACAGGAATGCTTCTCTTAGAATGTCCGATTTTAAATTTGCCCAATACAATCCTCACATAGCAAGAGGAGGCCATTGACTTTTCATTTCTCTCTGTCTCTGTATGTGCAACTCCTTGTCACTCTTCTGTGACTCTGATTATGCATTTCACAAATAAGTCAGATGCTTCCCATATGCAAGAAAAACTGTTGTTCCAAAGAAACTAAATGCAAGTCATATAATCAACTTTGTAACAATCGCATAAAATAGGTAGAAATGATCATTTCTATTATTATTCTTAGGTTTTAGTGTGTGTGTGTGTGTGTGTGTGTGTGTGTACATGTGAAAATATGCACATGAGTGCAGCTTCCCAGGGAGTTCAGAAAATTCTGTTGGATCCCAAGGAGCTCAAGTTACAGACATAGGTGCTGGTGCTAGGAACCAAACTTGAGTTCTCTATATTTGTGATATAAAAATATGATCATATATCTTCTCCATACACAGGCAGTCAGACATGCATCACTTTCTCTCTCCATCGGTGGCTTTCCATAGACCCTCCATACTCTTCTTGGCCAGCCACCTCAAATGTGTGCCATTCTCTAATTTCAGCCTCCCACCCACTGCTTCTCATATGGTTTCTTTTCCAGAAAGCCCCTTCTCCAGAGTTCACTTGCCGGAGGAACTCTAGTTCTCAGATTCATTATTGTATCTATTGCCAGATCTTTCCTGATTTTTAAGGAAGTGCCTTCCTCAATAACCATTCTGCATAAAAAAACCAAAAACCAAACAAAACCAAACAACAACAACAAAAACACAACAAACCAAAACAAAAAACCCCATTTGCCAATGTTTGTGACCATGTAGGCAATGCAACGCTTGCAATATCCTTGCACCTCATTTGGTTAGATACCTGCAAAATCCTGTAAGGGCAGATACTTCTCAGTGTAGTGACCACTGCAGACCATGACCCCATCAAAGATGTAAGCTTTCTGCTTTCCATCAGCTTCCACCACAACGTCCCACTGGCCAGAGGATGAAAAATCAGGGCGCTTCCTCACTGTGCACACCTTTGTCTAGGAAACAAGAAGCAAACAAAACAACTAATCCTACAATACTGCTTCGTATCTTTTCCTTCTTTTTTTATAACCTGGACATTTTGTGTTTCGATAAATAAAACCATTATTACTTTTTCTCAGAGCTCCTGGTTCTTTAGGACTTTAATACAAAATCAATAAAAGTATTCTTTCTCAAGAATTGGGAAATGTTGAGAAAATATTACACTAACTCCCCATCCCCCAATCCATCTCACATTTTACTTTTTGTAAAATTAATTAGAAGCAAGACTTTAGGGACAACCCTTGTAGTAAGGTTTCTATGTAAGGAAAAGTTAATACTGAGATATATCTTCACTTATCATGTGGGTGGCAGAGACACGGATAGAAAATGCAGATGAAATTGTGCCCCAGCTGGCTCTGGCAGTGCAGACTCTGCCTCGACCACTGAGCAAGCGATGGGTGGGGTTTCACATCTTACCTGGAATTGGATGTGTTTCATGAGCCCGAAGTGCTTGGCGTACATCCTGAGATACTCCATCATTTTGGAGTTGTGCATGTAGTTGGGGTAATGGTCGGGGACGGGGTAGTCACTGAAGGCTGTCATCTCCTTGGACGTATTGCAGGTCAAAGATTTGTATATCCCAGGCTTTCCAATTTCTGGTATCTCCTAAAGGAAACACACCAACCCTTGGCTTCCAGAAATTGAGGAAACAATGCACACTGAGTTTAGGGATGATGACAGTTGTGATGTTGGGCTTATATGTTATTAAAAATTCTTGTCATTGTTGGGTTTTGTAATACTGCTCAATTGTATGACGGCATTAGAGTCTTTTAGAAGGAAGCCCTTAGAATTTTTATGATGACAGATCCAAAGTGATACCAGTAATTCAGTCATTCTAAAAATAAGATAATCAATTCTTGAAACACAAGAAATAAAATGAAAACTATAAAAGGGATTTGTGGTGAGAAACTTGCAAAGGATGAAATGAGTTTGATTGGCTAGGAGATTAATAAAACACATCTCTGGTTTCACATGTGAAGGCATATCCAGAGAAGTTTACCCAGGGGGAAGGCCTACCATGGATATGAGGATATGAGTGGATCTATTATAGGCTGGTGGCCTGATTGGAAGAAAGGGGGAAAGAGCAGAAAGCCCTTCCATGCAAGCATTTTTTTTTTTTGCTTTCTGTCTGCCTTGATGTGAGCTGCTCAGCTTAGTCATGGTATCCCTGCCCTGATGACCACAGCACAGGAAATCATGAGCCAAAGTGGATCTGTGCTCTTAAGTTACTTTCTTCAGGTATGTTGTTGCAGGGACTAGAATCTAGCCAGGGGCAATGGAGAAAGTTCTTCATGTACTTGAGAAGTTTCAAGTTTATCTGAATAGAGGAAAATACTTTGTAAAGAATAGTTACATTGTTTAAAATTTCTGTGGCCTAATTTGTGTTAGAAAGTATCTTTCTCTCTCATGCGCAAATAAATACTTGATGAGAATATAACCTATAAAATTACCTCGTATCTCCACAGTCCTCCAATATCATTGCTCTTTTCAAAACACATAGGCTCAAGTCCCTCCTCCAAGCAGCTCTTAATGGCGCCCAGTCCGCTGACTCCAGCACCAATGACCGCAATCTGTTTTACTTTCATGGTCTCTGGATGAGGAAGGGTTCTTTCAGTTTTGATTGAGAAACAAAATCACATTATTGCCAGGTCAGTTCTCTCATTAGTTTTAGCAACATCACCATTTGGTTTGATAGAGGCTTTGTTTTTTTGTTCTACCATGGCTTTTATTGTCTTGATTTGAAACACACACACACACACACACACACACACACACAAAACCATGTATCCACACACAAACACTCCTCTAAGACCAGATTGTTTGGTCATTTTATTCTCTGGATTTCTTCAGTGTCTGTTGTTATGCCCCATTTCTGAAGTTTGTGAATTTGGATGTTCTCTCTCTGCCTTTTACTTATTTTGGATAAGGATTTGTCTGTCTTGTTGATTTTTCTCAAAGAACCAACTCTTTGCTTCATTGATTCTTTGTATTGTTCTCTTTGTTTCAATTTTATTGATTTCAGTCCCCAGTTTGATTATTTCCTTCTGTCTGCCCACTCCTGGGTGAGTTTGCTTTTTGTTCTAGATCTTTCAGGTGTGCTGTTAAGTCACTGGTATGAGAATTCTCTAATTTCTTTATGTAGGCACTCAGTGCTATGAACTTTCTGTATCACGATTAATAAAAACCCAGAGACAGATACTGGGGTTCAATCAGAAGACTAGAAAAGCAAAGCAGCTGGCCACTGGCACTTACCTCTACCTCAGTCCAAAAATAGTGATCCTTCCTCCAGAAATTCTTAGAATGAGCCTGAGCCTGAGAGCTGTCTCCTCCCGTCTTTTATTCCTCTCTAGTGCTGGGATTAAAGGTGTGCACCACTACCTCCTGGCTTCTATGGCAAACTAGTGTGGCTACTGGGATTAAAGGTGTGTGTCACCACTGCCTGGTCTGTAAGGCTGACCAGGGTGGCTGTTTTATTCTCTGATCTTCAGGCAAGCTTTATTTATTAAAATACAAATGAGATATCACTACACTTTCCTCTTAGCATCTCTTTCATAATGTCCCATTAGTTTGGATATATTGTGCATTAATTTTCATTGAATTCTAGAAAATCCTTAATTCCTTTCTTGTTTCTTTCTTGACTCAGGGGTAATTCAGTGGAGAGTTGTTCATTTTCTGTATTCTGTGATTGTTGAAAAGGTCATTTTATTCTTATAAAATTTTTCTAATTTAAACAAAATAGAATTACAGATCACCAAAAAATACCTTCAGTAATAGAAATATCCAAGGTTTTTCATATTGCATTAAATTTTGTCTTAAAAGATTTTATGCCATGTGGAGGTGGCACACACCTTTAATCCCAGCACTCAGGAGGCAGAGGAAGGAGGATCTCTGTGAGTCTGAGGATAGCCTGGTCTACAGACCAGGACAGCTAGGGCTGTTATGCAGAGAAACCCTGTCTCAAAAAACAAAACAAAAAATATGTATGTAATGGAAATGACTATGGTATGACTTGCTTACTCAGGGCTGGCCGAAGGGTGCATGGGGATACTGTAGTTTGTCTCAAGTCAACAGAAAACTATATACACATATATCACATATATACATATGTATGTTATATATACTGACGGAATATTTTGGAGAGTGGTCTTAGTTTTGATGATATGGGGGGTAGTGGTAGAAAAAAACCTATTTATTTCTTATTTAGTCAGATTTCTGGGCTGGCAAGATGTCTCCAATGGTAAAGGAACTTTCCAGACAAGCCCAGTAACCTGAATTCTGTCCTGGGAACCCATTTAAAAGTGGAACAAGAAAGCTGGCTCCAAAACGTTGTCCTCTGACCCCCACACGGTGCTGTGACATATGCCTACTAATAACAGGTTAAAACAGTTAAACCAGGCTCCATGTGTCTGTCTCACTCCAGGAGCCAGGCTCTATCCCGCCCTGTTTCTCTCACTTTACCTCTTCCTCTTGCATGCTCTCATTGTGTGCACAGAGGATGCTGACCTCCCTAGCCTGGCATTTCCTTGCTCCTTCCTCCCTTCGTCAGAATGTCTTCTCTTTCCCAGTGTATCCAAGTATATCATCAAGACTTAGTTCTGAGAGAAATATTGCCCCTGGCCACCTTTTATCCCCTCTTTGACATCCTTTAGCTAGCTAACTGTAAAAACGGTGGGACTGTGACATGTTATATGCACACGAAGCATACTTTGTTCGTATTTGCCCCATTACCCTCTTTTATTTCCTGATCTCATCTGGATCCCCCTCATCTTTCCTAACAGTTGCCCCCACGTCTTTTTTATCTCCTAGATTCCACATGTGAGAGAAAGCATGCAATGCTTGACTGAGTCTGGCTTCTTAGCTTAAGATGATAGTCTCAACTTCCTTCCAGTTTTGGACAAATGACCTGCTTTTGCTCTTGTTTGTGACTAAATAAAGCTGTATAGGACCTTTATCTACCCGTCCATCTATTGACCAGCCAGAGGGCTGACTTCATAACCTGGCTACTGTGAATGAATCTGGCCATTCTAAGTGTCTTTGTGCTTCTCTCATTTACCCTCTGTTATCACATTTAGAATCTCATTTTCTTTGGCACCACGTTTTGTTGGACACATCACATTCTTCTGTAATTAGATGGTGAGGACATCACATTCTCTGCATCACAGTGCCAAGGGACAGCATGGAGCTCAATGGCAGATATGTGCTCAGTTCTTTTAGGACTAAGTCTTCCTTATCTATCTTGGTTCGATGGGAGTGGGGTTCCAGATTTACTCCTACCTGGGATAAATACGAGGGACTTTGCTTCTTGTTTTTCTGCCCACTACACTGTGGTCATGATTCATGTGGAAGGGGAAATGGCTCCTCTGGAGGAGCAGATTCTGGTACCTAGGACAGACACTATAGCAAGCCTGGGACTTTGCCCTCTCTCTGAAGTTCTTTCTTCTGTCCTGGAATTGTGCAACGTGAACTGTGGTCACCCATGCCTGCAACATGATGTGGTCTCTGAGAAAGCCATTCTCCCAGGCAGCTTCCTGTCTAGACTCGAGGAAGAAGAGATAGGAATTCTATTCAGGCTGCTGGGTAAACTGCTTTCTCCAACACAGCTTAAACGGGAAGCCTTACACTTTGGGCAACAATCCTACACTGTTTTAATGCCTGGCTTCTTACAATGTTTTCTCTTCACTTGTAAGAATCAGTAAGTGAGACATATATTTATATTTTAAGTTCCTCCATGTTCAAAACAATTGCATACAATCCATTCTTTCATTTCTCAAAATACAGATTCTATGATTATGTCAAAGCAGTGTTTATAATTCATTTAATATCATGATAAATAAACTAATACTATTTAAATTTTTCTATCTACTTGCCATCTAGAATGTTCATAGACAGCTATTATAGTTATGAACTGTTACATGAACTCAAGAATTTTGTTTATTTCCTTTTCTATCTTACAATTAACTTTAACATGTTAATTTTGAAAAAATTATTAGATAGATAACTAAAAAAAGAACAGAATTACAAGTCCTATCAAGAAGTTATCCAGTATACTACACATGGGTTTAGACTGCTATTTTATAAATATGCTCATGTGTGTATCTATGCATTGATACCCCAAAACTTTAATATGCTACACACCACCTAATTTTCAGTGAAGAATATTGTAAATATATTTCTATTTATATGGAGGTTTTCAGGAAATATCTGGTAAATAATTGGTGAATTTTAATAGGTATAGGATTTTCAATTGTGTAATATTCTGCTACAGTTTAGAATCTTCTTGCTTGCCACTGTTGCAAAGAAACAAAGGCTATCTTACTTGTCAAAAGTTCTTTTTTGGTTGTAAAAGTTTGTTACTTTATTTTCTTTCTATGAAACTAGAACTGCTTAATATCCAGGTTATGAGACATAATTGCCTCTGTTAGATAGCGCCTGGAAGGTAGTACTTTCTCAGTACATTAGAGTTGGCATTTTAATGAGTACTTGGAAATTTCCATTATATAAAAAACATAATGGAAATGTAATAGTTTGGAGGAGAGGGTATATCTGTTAAATTCTTGTACAGTTATTGGTGGTTCCCTACCTAGTTTTCTGCAGTGTTACTTCATTTTCTCTTGTTTCTGCCTTTCCCTATATTTTAAAGTCACATGCCTATGGAATATTGATTCCAGAGGAGCCGTGTTTTATAAGGAATAAGATTTGAATCTTCCCAGGAATTTTGTGTACACTGAGAGGACAAAACCAGTATAGTGAAGATATGACTCATGATTCCACATGAGTATTTAGATTATAATTAGTATCTTTTTAATATAAAATTTGCATTTATTCTATTTACGATTCAGTCTATGACAAACTATTTAAAATAAAACATCCCCGCACAAGCTCAATCAAGCCATTTTTCCCACAGTGCTGTGAATATTTAAGTTCAGGTTCAGAACCACGGTGCTACCCCTTGCCTTAAGCTTCTTTAGGGGCTCTCAGCTAAATGGCCTTGGACAAGTTGCTTGATATGCTAATTAATCCTGTTGAAACCTAACAAAAAAAACAAAACAAAGCTAAGCCCAATTAGAATATAACTGTACATGCTCCTCTGGCCAGATACAAATATTCTCTTTTACACATATGACCAAAATGGGTCTCTAAAAATGAAGTCAATGTATTCTATTTCCATCCTTGATTTCTATTAATTGGATTCCACATCCACTTTACTGTTTATTGTTTATAACCATTATTTCCAAATTGGCTTGTAGTAGCAACTTTAAGTCTACGGAATAATATGAGATATATATTTTTTCAATGTATTATGCTAAGAAATGTCTTACCTTAGGCAATCTATTGTAAATTGCTTCAATATCCACTATATTATGTGTTTCACATTGCTTTGCCTCTCTCTCTCTCTTTTTTTTAAAGGTTTGGTCTCTTGGAAAATTAGAAAAAAAGAGAAAGAAGGGAAGAGAGGAAGGAAGGGAGGGATGGAGGGAACGGAGAGAGGGAGGAAAGAAGAAAGGAATAAAGTAAGGAACGGAGGGAGGGAGAAATCCTGGTACTTTGGGACTGTATTTCTAACTGCTAGAAAAGGGTGGTTGAAACCAAGGAAACAGAAGTTTAGGAAAGACAGAAGGAAGCAGAAGGAGCAATTGCTTTTGCGAGCCACAATCTTTGGATGTCCCTGGGGACACCAGAAGCCAGAGGAAGGGCACTGGAACTCACAGTCTTGGAAAAGGCAGTGTCCTCCTATTCCCAGATTGAGGCCCCTGGGCTGCCGGTTCTCTGCTTCTGAGTCCTCAGGCTAAGTCGCTTATCACCAACAAAGGAGCCGCAGCCACCGTTTTTTTTTCTGTGATCTTCCCCTTAGATCCTGTCACTTCCCAGAAGAGCTACAATGCTGCTCCCTTGATCCTCTTTTATAAGCATTAGTTCTCCCCCTGCCTGCGCTCCCCCCATGGCCCAACCGGAGAGCTGCATCTTCACACCTGCCACTAGAAGGACCCACCCATACTTCTTGGAATGCGTGATCCCTGCAGATAGAAGCAAAGTGTTTCCACATAATTGCCACAAATCCCTTCTGAGGCTATAAGTCTTCAGCTTTCTGCCTTGGGCTCTCAAGCACAGAGTCGCCTTTTACAGATAATATTAGGACTTTTTTCAATGACAATCTAGTGCTCACATTTCCAAAGCAATGTGTTCCATACTTCATGGATTATCTACAGTTCTTCAGAGAGACACAATCAATATAGCATCAATACATATAAATATAAATATAATAGAAGAGATTTATTAGAGAAATCGAATGGTATAATCATGACAACCAAGACGTCCTCAGGGCATCAGTAAACCTGAGATACTGCAGTGGAGCCAATGTCTGATGGCTTCAGAAACAGGAACACTGATGGGAAAGAGGCCTCTGTGTGAGGCCAAAGGTACAAGAACTGGGGGAGCTGCAGGCTTACGTCCTGAAGTCCAGCTCTCTGGACATTGATATTCTCATGTACAGAGGTAGAAGAGGATTCTAGCTGTATAAGAGAGAGAAAAAGCTGCATTTCCTATGCTTCATGCTCTGCTCACACATCAGCCCACTGGATGGTGTCTGTGTCTGTTCATAATTGTGGATTTTTCCTGCACCTTCTTGAGTGGCAGCTTGATCTTTGGTCACATTCTTACACACCTGGGTCATGACAAGTGTTCTAATTAAACATTAAGGTACCTGGGTTTCCACCCAGGAAAAGAAGAATGGGCTCAGGGCCCACTCGATTTAAGTATAATGTTTTCCTAGTCCTTCATCCAGTAAAGCTGATTTTACAAATAAGCATCACAAGTCCACCCTTGTTAACATGGCACCCATGCCCATCTACTTGAAGCAATAAGAGCCACTAAGTTATGCAGGTATCTGGCATACAACTCAAAGGCCTAGTGCCTTTTCCACAGAGGAAATAAAAGTTCCAGGTGATGCTTTCCATCTTTCAATATGCTAGAATTCAAATATTATGGTGGAAAGTTAATAATACTTAAATGTCAATGTAAATTAAGTCTTTTTTTATATGATGAAAGAATAATAACTAGAAACAACTGTATTATACACATGCACACAATACCAAGAAAAGGTACAGAGAAAAAATTATTCTACCACAGCTACTATAGCATATTCTCAATAAAATAGTAGGAAATATTTATGACAATTAGGATATTAATTTCTGTAATTAGCCACATGTTTAAAACTGGTAGGGATTGATGGCTGGACTAAGACAGGCTGGACTTGACTTCACACTGCTCTTCTTGTATCTGTCTCATAAGTGCCGGGCTGACAGGCATGTGCCATCATGCCTGGGTAAGTTAAAACTACCTCTTTGTTATCAGGGTCTTTTATTTGCCAGAGAAAACATTCTAAGTATTTAAAACTAAGTTTCAGATCCAAGCCCTAGTCCCTCTAACCTGTTTGAAGCTGGTTTGGACATGTTCAGACAGTCACAATCCTCTTGTATTTTCATAAACTCCACTCTCACCAAAAAAAGGCAGGGCTAAGCGCATCCATCACTCAAAGCAACAAAGACAGAGTTGTCTTACTGAATAAACTGATCCTAGTTTAGAAGGACCAACCTCAGATGGTGTTAATTCAAAGAGAACCTGCAAACTGACGTCATGTTTCAGAGTTCAGTTGTTAGAGAGATACTGACAGAGACTGGTTTCAGGCACGAGCAAGCCAAAGTATTTCCCTATGATTTTGGTTAGAGGATGGCATTTATAGAGCATTCAGGACAAAAGTGACCAAGCTTGAATGTAGCCATTTTATGTCACGCTAATGTCAAAGAGTCAGGTGCATTCCCAGCACCGTAATCAACTCATTAAACTCTACACACCACAGCTTATAGACTTCTGGGTAACTATGCAGGGACAACTGACTAGGTTACTCAAGGGCTGGTGGGCCGACCACAGTGGTTATATATCAAGATGGCCACTAAGCTGAGTCAATGCTCGCAACTAGCTCTTAAAATCTTACAGTGTCAGTCCCTTCCACATACAGCTTTTGCAATACTCCCCAGGCCTGGAAGGGGTTTTACCCCTGCGTAGCAGAGTTCTGTGAGACCATTCATCTGGCTTGTCTTCAGAGTCCACGTAAACAGCAGAGGCTCACGCACCAAAACAGACAAGAACCCTAATGCAAGGGAAAATAACAACCTTCGCTTTCCCATGGGTAACAACTCAACAATCAACATCTTCCCTTTATAAGGAACAAGATCAGACAAGGAATCAATTCGAGTTTGACGGGTTCCAGAAAAAGTAGTATGAGAATATATATATATATATATATGTAAAAATATATATAAATTTAAAAATAAATATTTAGCAGGGATCCCATAAGATACTATTGGCAGCGTTCTCAATATGCTAGCCATTAAGTTAGGCTGGTTCCTTGAGGGGAAAACCTCTATTTTAATGCACCTACAAATGTCCTTTCCTCTTGTTTTTAGCTAGAACGTTTTTTTTGGGAAAACTGAATTCACCCAGAGGCATTTCTGTGTATCATCTATGAAACAAGATGAATATTTCCTGAGGAGTTCCTGTCTATCATTTCAACCTTCTGAACACATTGTTCCATTGTTCTAAGCAGAGCAGACCCCCAAAAGGTACCTACCATCAAGTAGCTCCTCTTGAGCTATGTCCTGAAACTGAGTATGCTCACAAATGTGTCCATTCCTAATGCACTTTCTTATAAGAAAACATACAAGTTATCTAAATAAACCCCAACACTTCTTTTGTTTGGGGAGGTTGCTGCCCCGGAGAGATCACCTATGCTCACCTTCCTTGCTGCAGTGGAGAGATCCCTTTCCGTTCTTTTGTTTCTTGGATGCACTTGTTTTGACTGTGCATGCACTGAGACGTGAATTCATGGTGTGTGACTACAAACACGTCCGTAGCTGTCAGGAGGAGCAACCAACCATCTGCCAACATGACAGGGTCCCTGGGTGACTCCTCCAATTAATCCTTAAAATAACATTTCAGATCAACTGTGGACCTAAAAGGTATTTCCTTTACCCTACTCAGACATAAACTACGGCTACACAGCGAGACTATAAGAGGATAGATGAAAACTGAGTTAAAAGGATCACAGCCTCCTTACGCTGGGTCGAGAACTCAGAACAATCTGGAGTATGTGGACCACCTATGTACCAATCAAACTACCTCATCTTTTGAGTGTTTGCAAAGGACAAAATGGCAGTGCTGTCCTTACATTAACAATGGTGATTTCATTGACTCTTGGTAGAACCGATGAGACCAATAGACCACATTTTGCTTGCCGCAGTAGCAGCCACAGTACATGTGTTTAATATACTGTCCAATTTTAAGAACAACTGGATAGTGGCATGGATCTTATGACCCTCATAGCCCATCGACTGATCTGGTTGCTTTCCATTTCAGAATAGCGTAAGTGACAGATCATGCTGCAGCAGTAGTCCAGACATGCATCCTACCCTTCTCAATGGATCCATATGTTTACCATATATTTTCATATATGGAGGTCACCTTCTCTTGTAGTTGTTGGCTCAAAGATATTATACAGCATCCCGTGCTGTGGGATAGTTTCGTAGGTAACCAGGAACCATCACATCCCTTAGCTCAGGAGTCAGTATGTTACATGGTTGTAGAACTTATAGCACTGTTTAGAGTAGGGTGATACACTATGGTGGACTGTATTGACAAAATAGAATATCCACACATCCCCTTTATAGACTGGCTAGTTCCTACTGTCACTGTAAAACTACCTCTAATTGAGGTAGGGCATTGCACACCACCAGAAGCTGGTGTTCTAGGAAGGCTGTCTAGCTTCAGTGGCTTATAAAGTTTTGGCTAAAATTTTAGTGGCTATCTTTTTGTAGTTATTCTTGCCAGAGTCCACCTCATGCCATCTGTTATGCTAGTGACATCTAACTGCACAGTGTTCCTGATATCCCAGCTACCTCAGTTCTTGACTTTTAGATGCTCCTTTCTGGGGGAAAACCTGTGTGCCTCCATCTTTAGTTGGCCAATGTACTGGGCATTGACATGGGGCTGACTAAGGAATAAATGTCCATCACTAACACAAAGGGTCCCCTACAAACTCCTGCACATCATTTATCACATGCATATGGGGATGTTTTGCTGTTGTTGTTGTTTTAACCTAACACTACATCTGGAATCAACTATGTCTTCATGCAGACACTTCTAGGTACTTTTCATGTAGTCCTCAGCCTAGGACCTCATTGGGATTGAAAGCCCATTCTTGCATGCATGGGTGAGTGAGCTGATTCACTGCTCAATCATGTAAGAGAGTCTAATTTTCACAAATTACCAAATCATCTGGATAATTGGACTAGAAAATCAATAGAGAATAAGAGAAGAGAAGGACCTGGGCAACCATGACATGACAAATAGTGGCATTGTGTAGAGACCTGGAATGCCCATTGTTTTTTCTCTCAAATAAAGGCAAACTAGTTTTGTAAATTTGGCTGCAAAAAAGAATGCTTAAAGAGGCATTCGCTGAAACTAGAAGAAAGTGAGCAAAGTCAAGGGAGGCCTTTACAAATATCTAAGTGATGAGGCACTGTGGGACGGATAGAGCCTTCCTACCCATCCTAATTTGGCAATCTGTAGTCAAAAGTCAACAGCTTTTGCAAAGCTCACCAAGGAGTAGCAGACAGGTAGAATTACAAACTGTTCTTACTTCTATGTGCTATCTCATGTCTCAGTATGACCACCTGGCAGCTTGTAATGCTTGAGGTGCACTCATGTAGGGCCAGGATGGCCAGCAGGTGCCACACACCTCTTTAACCTTACCTTGGCTATTCAAACATTGAGTCTAGATTTTTTTTCCCAGACTGTAGTGTCTTTCTGAGTGGAGCAGCCTTCCCCAGAAGGTTAAAGAAGGCCCGGAAATCAGTACCAAATATTGACTAGGTGTCCTTTGTCTTTTCCCAGATTTTTTCTTAGTTCTTTGGGTATCTTGTTAATGTGTTTGATCATCATCCTGGTCACTCCTCCCCAAACTCTTCTAGATTTGGCTTCCCTTCTTGACCCATCTGACTTGTGCCCTCTTTTTTTTTTTTTTTTGTTAAAAGTGTCTTTAGATTTATCTATCTTAAATGTATTAGTGTTTTGCCTGCGTGGGTGTGGGTGTCCTGAAATGCGCATGGTGCCTGTGGAGTTAGAAGAGGGTGTCGAATCTTCTGCAACTGGAGTCACTGATGGCTGTGCACCACCAAGTGGGTTTTGGGAACTGAACCTGGGTCCTCTGCAAGAGTAGTCTGTGCTCTTAACTGATGACCCATCTCTCCCAGCCCTCTTTTTTTAACATTTTATTTTAAGCACACCAAGTCCAATCGGTGCTGCCTAAACACTCTTTGATGTGCGACCTTCCATGGGACTGTGGTCAACTCACCAGGGGCCACACCTGTAAAATAAAGTGACTATCCTCCTAGAAGCTGTTAATTGTTGATAGTTCCTTAGCTAGGGGTGGGACTTCCTGCCCACCTTCCCTCTCAGTACTGGGGTTTGGTCTGCCTGGAGCCTGCTCAGGTCTTTGCCTGCATCTCAATCGCTATGAATTCCTGTGAGTGACTGCCCTGCTGTGTCCAGAAGATAGTTTTCTTCTACTCACCGACATCCTCTGGCTCTTTACAGCCATTCCACTCCCTCTTCCAAAACGACCCCTGAGCTTTGAAAGGAAGGGATGGTCTACAGTTCTTTCCCAGTTTTGGAGGGGGCAATTCTGGCTTCACTTCGTTGGTCTCATGGTTCTGGGAAAACTAGTACAGTTTTTTCTCTGATGGTCTTTTTGTTCTTGACGGACCAGTAGCAGTGATTCTCAAGAGAGATTTCTCTTAAACTCCTGTGTCCCTCATTCTGATATGACATTGGCCCCACCTTAATTAGGAGCAGTGGGGAGAAGCTGTTCCTCACAGCTGTGAAGGCCAGCTTCCAAGTTTTTCCTCTAAGAGACCCCGATGGGAAGGGCAAAACTGTTGCTTAAGCCAAGGCTCCTTCCAGGAGTCTACCAACCTTGCATAAATAAGGCTTTTAATCTGTCTTTTCTTCAGAGGGCCAGCACGAAGCAGACCATGTCACATACCTGCTTCTTATCTTAATCAACTTCTAATTTCTTTTGTTTCCCACTTTAAATTTATTTCTTTCTCTTGTCAGGTTTCATGACAAGACACTTCCATTCCCAAGCATGCAACAGTCTCACCCATGTGATAAACATGGTCTCCAACATTTTAACTGAGGAAGGAGAGAACAGGTCGTATTATTCTTCAGGGGTGTTTCATCATAATAGTTTATTTTCATTTTTTATCTATCTGTCTGTCTGTCTGTCTGTCTGTCTATTATAAAGTTGCTTGTTATGTGCCAGCCATGAAACCAGTCTTTTCTGGTTCTGGAAATACTTGGGGATAAATGGCCTCTTACTTGCCTAAAACATGCAGAATACTCAGCCTGTTTTTTTATTTTTCATGGAGTTCCTGTTCTGGTGGCCCATAGGTGTCAATTTAGAGTCCAAGAGATGTAGAGTTTAGTGTTAGAATGTCTAAGGGCACAGCTTGAGGGAGGGAGAAGAAGAGAGAGAGAGAAAAAAAAAAAGAAGAGGAGGGGAGAAGGAGATTATCTTCTGTCTGCTCTAAGTATCAAGGTGCCTGGAGGATGCCTACTCTTTCTGAGTGTGGTTCTTCCCCACTCAGTCTGCCTACTAATACCAGTTTCCTTGGGAAACATCTCCGCAGACCCGCCGAGAAATCCTGCTCCACCAACCCTCCCAGATGCTGCTCCATCACAGTCAGGTTACTATTTCAAATTCACCTCTGTAACTCAAAGGACGAAACTGAAAACTCTCATAATCACCATGGACTAAGTTACTTTATTGATTCTGGGAGTAGAAACATGCCCTAAAAGGAAACATGCGAGGTGTTCCTCTTTCCTGCACGCACAATTGGCCAGGTGATTGTGATGAAGAAGGCTGTCCACGACACTGACGAGACCTCCACAGCCCCCAGCCACACTCATCTGAGGATGCTGTTTTTCTCTTCTCCTTCTCTTTCCTCTCAATCATTCATCGTATTACTAATTAAAGACAGGAACACGGGTGGTTACATTACGTAATGTTTGTGTACATATAACCCACCTTCTAATTTTAAGCTGGCTAAGAAACTACAATCAATATCACTCTTTTTCTTTTCTGAGATAGGATTTCATGTCACCCATGTAGCGCAGGCCGGTTTCAAACTCCTCAGTTACCTGAGGATGACTTGAACACCATCATTTTCTCCTTCCTCCACCGCCTACGTGTTTGGGATTGCAGGCACGCACCATCACACCAGTTTTACACAGTGCTGGGGATCACACCCGGGGCCTTGCGTGTGCTCGATAAGTACTTTGCCAGATGAAACACACCTCTTGCTCTCATGTCGGTTTCTTGAGAGTAGCATACTGTTGCTTCTGTCTTACTGAATTTTATAGCTAATGGAATTAATGAATGATCCTTTCCCCATGACTCTTCCAATGTGAACTAAACATTTTCCTTGGGTATTTTACTAAAGGGGTCTGTGCTGGTTTATTTTTTGTTAATTCAAAGTGGAGGAAGCAGAAACCTCAATTGAGGAAATGCCTTCCTTAAATTGCAGGCTTGACTCTGGCCATTTTCTTGATTGTCGATTGATGTGGGATTGATGTTGTCCCACTGTGGGCAACAATACCCAAGGACAAGCGATCATGGATGTTATAAGAAAGGATAGAACATGAGCCATGGAAAGCAAACCAGTCAGTAGCATTCCTCTGTGGTTTCTTCTTTGGTTCCTGCCTAAGCTCCTGGCCTGGTTTACCTCAATGCTGGGTTTGGGGTAGTGTTTAGTCATGGAAACAAAGGAAATAGAGGGCAGGGTCATTTCTAATTAACCATTAGTTACAATTCTCTCACTGGCATTGCTATGCAAAGAGCAAATCTCTTAGTGTGAATGGCTTCTGACCTCCTTTGCTTTCAACCTTTGAGGTGTACAGAGCTTTAAGTCTTAGGAACTCAGGTTGTTTCTGAGAATGTAAATGGTTAATTTAGAAGTAAGAGTGAGCCGGGAGGTGGTGGCAAGTTCCAAAGAAAATCACACAGAGGTTTCCATAAGTTATAAACTGATTGGCCCATTAGCTCAGGCTTCTTATTAGCCTATATTGTAGCTTATATTAACCCATTATTCTTATCTATGTTAGCCACATGGCTCAGTACCTTTTTCCGTGGGGCAGGTAACATTCTGCTTCTTCGGTGGTCTAGGTGGGACTGCCATGGAGACCTCTGTGTGATTTTCTTTGGGACTTGCCAGCTGTGGGAACTGGGCAGGACAGAAACCCCAACAAGCAGGCCCTTATGTTACAGGGATCAATCTGGGATGTGTGAAAAATCTGAGTAACTAGTCATTGAGAGCAGTATCACAAGGGAAAGGTTAGTAGTCTGGAGTGGGGCTGGCCCAGATAACACTAAGCAGCGTGCAGTGCCCTCTGTGTCCGCCTCCAGCTTTATCTTTTCTGATCTATCTATCTATCTATCTATCTATCTATCTATCTATCTATGTATATATATACATGCATATATATGTGCGTGTATTTCTGTATGATGTGAGACGTCCTTCTGTATATGTGTTGCTTTTATTGGTTGGTGAATAAGCTGTTTTGGCCAATGGCTTAGTACAGTAAAACTAGGTGGGAAGCCCAAACAAAGAGAGAGAGAGAGAGTAGGTGGGGTCAGAGAGACTAGCCACCTAAGAAGCAAGATGTGAGGTAATAAGCCACGAGCCTCATGGTAAAATATAAACTATAGAAATGGGTTAATTTATAGTTAGAGCTAGCCAGTAAAAAGCCTAAGACATTGATCAAACAATTGTAACTGATAAGCTTCAGAGTGGTTATTTCATAAGCAGCTTTGGGAACAGGTGGGGGAGGGGGGGGTAAAAACTGGCCCAGGGGGACCAGTGGGACAGAAACTCTTCATTTACACGTGCAAGCATACATGCATGTATGTATATGTATGTGTGTATGTATGCATGTATGTGTATGTATGTATATGTATGCGCAGTTTTTTTTTATCACATTGTGTTTAACATCCTACTCACTTCATTCTAACACTCATCTCCCTCTCTTAGAACATAAACTCCACATTGTTCTGACTCCTGACGCAGTCCTGCTACAGACTGGTACAGAATCCCCCCAGGTGCTCGTTTGTTCAATACATGATCTGCTAAAGCAGTGAGAGTGAAAACGGGAGCCTCTCAGAGATCCCAGAATCCAGAGATGTGGCTCCACTCACCAGTGCTTAAAGAAGGAAGTGAAGACTGATCTGAGTCCTGAACAAAGAATTTCCTAAATGATACTACAGGAAAACAGGCTGATATTGGAGTTGTTAGGGTCAAACCTGGGCCCTGGTGGCCTTGACAGGCTACACTTAGCTTCTTATCCTCAATAGGTCAATGAAAGAGACAAATGACATTGAAAAGCAGAATGGAGATTTAGTCAGTGTAAACACTTTAGAAATGGGACAAAGTAAAGAGGCCCATTGACCTTTCAAGTCCATCCTCAGGACCTGGCATGAAGATGAGGTTTAAATAGTGGGCAGTGTAAGCCAGAAGTGCTGGTCAGTGTTTTGTCTGACTCATCACTGCTCTCCAGTCTCCCCCACAAAGTGGTCAATGATTGGTCAGGACTGTATAAATGTCTTTGTGGCCCTTTACTGACTTACCTATCTCCCAACTCCAGATCTTAAAATAAGGCAACTAAACTCTAAAACAGCTAGAGGAAAATAGAAAATACTTCAAGATGCATGGATAGGCAAGAAGAGCTTGCTGAGAACCCCAGCGACTCAGGAAACAATCTCAAGAACTGACCCGTGGAGTTGCATGATATTGGAAAGCTTCTGTGTAGCAAAGGAAACAACTAAGAGAGTGAGGAGCCAGCGTGCAGAATGGGAGAACGCCTTTGTACATCTGAGGGCGACTAGTACCTAAATATGCAAAATCATAAAAAGGTAATATCAACAAGAATAAATAATTCAATTAACCTGTGGGAATATAAAATTACAGGCCCTACTTAAAAGATGAAGAACAGAGAACCAACCGACAAATTAAAAGCCTCAACATCAGGCACAAGGGACATGCAAGTAAAAGCTCTATTGAGATGCAATCTCATCTCTGTCAGAATGGCTGTCATTACAAACAACAGCTGGCAGGGCTGTCTGATACACTACTACTGATTAGAATGTAAAGTAGTGCACACACATGGAAATCAGCTTAGAGGTTCCTCAAAAAGTTAAAAATATAACTACTGTATGATTAACCACACCACTTCTGGGAATACACTCAGAACCACCTAAGTCAGCAAACTACAGAGACAACTGGTTATTCATGTTTATTGAAGCAATGCTCACGAAAGCCAAGTCACAAAATCAGCATTAAGTGTGCATTAAACCATGAATGGGCAAGAAAAATGTAGCATGTATACACGACGGAGTTTTGTTTTGTCATAAAGAAGAAAATTATGTCATTTGCAGGAAAGTTGATATCATATCAAGCAAATTAAATCAAATCCAAAAAGACATATAGCATATTTTCCTTTATACATGGTACTCAGGTTTTACATACATACACAGACAAAGACACACACACAGACATACACACACATACACACATACAATGGAAGTATAAAGGAGAGAATTTGAGAAGAGGAATAGCTACCAGTTACGAGTGCTAGGTAGGTATACAGGTACTAGAAAGCTTTGGGGGCCACTGAAGATGGATCCCTCTTGCCAAATATGTGCCTTTTTGTACCCCATGTGCCCCCCCTTTTAAAAATAATACAGCAATTTTAAGAAATCAGGGAAGGAGAAACACAAATGCCCTTTTCTGAGATTTAACACATGGTGTAAAGAGTAGGAAGATGGGGCTTTATTAAGCCCCACCAAGAGAAAACCATTACCTCCTGGTAACACATAGTTATTCTATAGACTTATTTTTTATTTTTAAAAATTTTCTTTAGTATGCTGTTCTATTGCATACTAAATTGTGAATATGTTTTGAATAAAAGAATGAGATCTGAGTTTTTTTTCTCAGACTGTGTAGAGACATATTTTTAATTGCCCACAACCTAAGATTTCAAATATTATGGTTCCTTCCCTTAAGAGTTCATCCATCTGGACCTGTTAATCACATGGCCAGAAGACCACTGCTCAGGAAAGTTGATGCTCCTGAAGACTGGTCAAGAAAGTGGGAGGAATAATTATCCCCTAGTGAGATGATGCACTCAGGCACCTCAGGGGCTCCTCGATGCACTTGCTTATAAGTCTCCCCTGCTAAATATTTTTCTTTCCTGAGTTCTAACTCAGAAAATACAGATACTTTTTCCTTTACTCCCATACATCTCTTCTTTGGAGACCTGCCAAAATCCTAAGTGGGCTTGCCTTGACATTCTGGGCATTCTCACTGTATAGGGACACCTCCCATCATGTTGCTGCTGCCATATTTATCTCTAACTCCAAGAGCTTGGCCTTCTCTATTCCCCTTCATTTTCTTCTTCTTCCTACGGAACTGCTGAGACTTATGGTCCCTCTGTTTTCACATCAGAGCAAGGGATTGAGCTACCAAGGTCCAGTGGAAGAGCAGAAGGAGGGAGAAGATGAGTAAGGAAGTCAGGACCGTGAGGGACTGGCCCACCAACAGAGACAGTGTGCTTGATATATTGGGAGCTCATCAAATCCAGCTGGACCAGGACTGAATGAGCATATGACCTAACCGGACTCTCTGAATGTGACCGCCAATGGGGACTGACTGAGAAGCCAATGATAATGGCACTGGGACCTATCTCTTCTGCATGTATTGGCCTTTTGGGCACCTATTCTATATGGATGCACACCTTCTTAGACTGAGATGGAGGGGGGAGGGCCTTGGGCTTCCCATAGGGCAGGGTATCCTGCCCCATCTTAAGGGAGCAGGGGGAGGGTGGTGGGGTAGTGGGGGAGCGGGAGGGCTGGGAACAAGGGGAGTAAATGTAAATTTTTGTTTTAACAATTAAAAAAAAGAAAATACAAGGAACCAACTTTAAGTGATGAAGAGAAATAAAAATTTGACTTGGGTCCTTGGTTTGGCAGGGAACTGAGCTTGTATATGTTTGAAATAGGAGGAGTATACGTGTTGTCTTCTTTGTTCCCTCTGGAATTTAGTTGATTCTTTTGGGAGGGCTCACCACAAAGAGGAGTCCTGCTGATGTTTCTCTTCAGTTCAGTTTTCACAAGCCCGACATGGTTGTAGAACAGTTCATGATGTCAACGTTTTCCAGCAACATGGGTAACTTGTCAGGGCAGAAATGATTATAGGGTTTGTACTGAAGAAAATAATCTTGGAATTATAAGCTTAATCTCACTGTACAAATTGAAACACACAGTGCAGATCTGAGGGTTGTCACCATTCCCATGCTGTCCTCAATTACTCTGGTTTGTTTCACAGCAAACCCCATTGCTGCTTCCCACACTTAATGAAAGGGTTCTCTGAGCCTGTGGCTCTTCATTCCTCTGGGCTATTTATGTTTCTGCAGTACATTTTATCTCCTTGCTCTGTTAATGTGTGACAGCACAAAGCAACACAGGAATAGAACACAACCATAAACCTATATTCCAATTTTATTTCCTGTATTTTGTAAAACTCTGTGTGTCATTGTCTCTCTGTATCTGCCTCCATTTCTCCCCGCTCTCTTTCTATACCTGTGTATGTTCTACATATATTTATATATATGGATATTATATTCTATTTCATTTCTATATGTTCTATATATTTATATACATGGATATTATATTCTTTTTCATTTCTATATGTTTGACATATATTTATATACATGGATATTATATTCTGTTTTATTTCTATATGTTCTATATATTTATATACATAGATATTATATTCCATTTCACTTCTATATGTTTGACATATATTTATATACATGGATATTATATTCTATTTCATTTCTTGAAAGATGACATTATGAGGTATAGAATGTGTATTATTCATCGATGTTATAATGAAATAGGTGATGAAATAGAAGTCAAAGAAAAGAATGGTAAGCAAAGTATTATGGCATGACAGTTGGAGTTTAGAAGAACTGAGCCAGTATCCAATCAGCAGACTTCTAATTAAATTTTCCCATATCATGCTCATGATATTATATCATGAGCATGATGTACTGTGTTTGGTTTCTTGGTGGAAAATAGGGCCACTTAAGAAATGAGTGAAACATGTAGTAGAATAGCAGAGCTAGCTCCAAGTCTTTGCATGCCAGGCTTTTCAGAATAGTGTATACCATGTCCTTTTGTGCTATCATACGTTACACAGTAAGGTGGCTCTTCAATCAGTTTAGGCAAAACTCTGGCACTTCTGTGGTGAAGGGTTGAAAGCACAAATGACACTTCCAGCTTCATCATGCTTGGGAAGAAATCACTATCCTGCTTCTATCTCATCTACTTCTCTTGAGAATTTTCTACTGAGGACTGTGAGGGGTATGGGTCCTCTTCCAATCAGCCTTTCAGCCAGGCAGAGGCACACACAATTATACAAACCAATACAGAGTAGGGCTTCTCAGCTGTGTGCACAGGGCAATGGGGGTGGGTGTGCTGGGGTGTTATCTATGTGTTAAGCCTGTACTGCTGCAGGACAGAGTCCTGGAGCTGTTACCTCACGGGCTGCACTAACTGACAAGAAGTTTCGTCGCTGCTCACTCACAGAGCCAGAGATACGTTGTTTCACTTGTGAATGTGTCTTTAAGTCAAACTAGTTTGGAAGCACTAGTGTGGGATGCCAGTAGACACACTAGCCAAGTAAAGTACCAGCCAGAGCTCTGTGTTGTTCTCACCCCACCCGTCCTTCTTTCTGCTCCCCCAGCACCACTCTCCTGGAGGTGGTCTCCAGCCCCTTGGGCATGTGTACTGGTGTGATTGCACAGGTGGATATGTGGACTTCATGTTGTGCATTATGGAATACTTCTTAATTTTGCCTATACTTTGTAGTAATTTTTCAAAAGCTAGTTTCTAGTTAGGTAACCTTTTTTTTGTAATTGAAGATTGATTTATTTGTGTACAGAGACCCATAGACAGACATTATGGGAGAGAGAGAGAGAGAGAGAGAGAGAGAGAGAGAGAGAGAGAGAGAGAGAGAGAGAGTTAGTTTCCTTGCTTGGAACATGCAACTCTAAATGGGATGTCTCCATCAAATCTGCCCTTCCCCTGCCCAGAACTGAGAGAACATCATGGAAGAAAAGAAAAGAGTGTAAGAGGCAGAGGAAAGAGGGCACCAGGAGAACAAGTCCACCTAAATCAACTGAGCAAAGCTTATATGAACTCAGAGACTGAAGCAGCAAATAGAGCTTCTGCATGAGAGTGCACCAAGTTCTCTGCATGTATGCATATATATGTATATATATATACATGTGTATTTATATATATATACACGTGTGTGTACACATGTGTGTATGTATGTGTATATGTATATATATATGTGTGTGTGTATGTATATAAAGCTTTCAGTTTTGTATTTTTATGGGATTCCCGAATCGTTGAATGAGTGGGTCTCTGATTCTTGAGCCTGCTCTTGGGGTTCTTTTCCTTCTATTGGTTTGCCTTGTCTAACTTTGATGTTATGTTTTTTGTTTTATCTTATTGTGTTTTATTTTGTCATGTTTGGTTGTTGTCTGTTAGAAGCCTGATCTTTTCTAATGAGGCAGAAAGGAAGTGGATCCTGAGGAGGGGGGATGATAGGGAGGAACTGGAAGAAGTATAACGAGTGAAAACTGTAATCAGAATATATTATGTGAGAAAAGAACCTAGTTTCAATAAAAGGGAAAAAGAAAAAAATGCTAACACATTCTGATTTATTTTTGCCTCATTTGTTATATTTGTACTGACCATATCTTTTTTCTCAACATTTTCCTCTTCTAGCTCTTCATTTCAGTTTCGCTAGCTTTTCTTTTACTCACTGGAAACTTACACATTTTATCTTATTCCTTCATGTAGCCTCTCTGCCCCAAACCATGGGGGATATGAATCAGGGCTTTCTGAAATTTCAGCTACATCGCTGGTCCACTCTTAAAATTTTGTATGAATATTTGACTAATTGTGGCAACCAGGAGAAAATAAAATAACAACAGAAAACCTTATTGTAAGTGACTACATTTTAAATTTTCTTTTCTTCTTTTTCTGTTATTGAACAGTACTTTTTTTTCCATACAATATATTCTGATTATGGTCCATCCCCTAACTCCTGATAGATCCTCCCCACCTCGAATCCCTCCTAAATCCTCATCTTTTCTGTCTCTCCTTAACAAACAGACATCTAAAACAAAACAAAACACAAAATGAGATAGAAGAAAACCAAGTAAACCAGAATAAGACAAAGTAAACAGAAAAAAAAAAAGACTCAAAGAGCGAGCCCAAGAAACATGTAGACACAGAGACGCACAATTATATACAGGAATCCCATAGAAACACGAAACTAGAAGCTATAATATACACTTAAAGGATCTGTAAGTTAAAAAAAAAAGAAATAAAATTGTCCTGAAAAAAAATCTCCAAAGATGCCATGGAATTCATTTTATGCTGACCTTCTACTGCTGGTCCTGGGGGCTGCCCTTAAGAGAGGTTTGTATCTCAATGAGACGCCTTTGGAGAGAACTTGTGAGTGGTTATCAATTGCGGACAACTTCTGGGTTAGGGATGGGGGCTTGTGTCCACTTATCCTTATTAATGATGAATCCTCAGCCTTAGCTTAGACTTGTTTCCAGCTTTTTTCCTTTAACTTAAATTACCCCATTTTTATTAAATCTATGTGCTTTCCCTGAGGCTCATTTACTTCATCTACATACACCCCATCCCCACCCCTGCCAGCTGCCTGGGTGTCAGCTGGTTGGTCCCCAGTTGGCTGACTGACTTCCCTTTTCTCTCTGCCCATCGGCCCTGACTATCCCTCCTCTGTCTAGCTTTTGGACACTCAGCTTTTTATTGGAACAAACAGGTGCCTTTTTTATTTTGATCTACTAAAAGTTATTTATTTTCTACAGTTCTATAGACTTACTGGTTTTAGTTATATCTCATATCCTTTTGCTCCTGTCTTTGCTAAACTTCTAGTCTGAAGCCTGTGCCTTAGACTTTTTTCTATGAGGTCTGGGAAACCATAAATGCCATCTCTGTAAAAACCAACAATTTCAACACCCACAAAAATTACTTTTTCTTTATCTAATTACTCTAGCTTTTAAACTCTAAAGATCTTTTTCCCCAGTAGAAGTATTTAACTCCATTATATTTTTTCTGATAAAATATGTTAATGTAATCATTGCTTCTTTAATGATAATTTTCCTTGATGTGTACTTAAAAATTTTGCTTTGTCTTTGGTATTTTAAATTTTCATTATATCTTAAAACTTGCTCTGCTCAAAACTGTGCATGGACCTGCAGAATCAGGTTTAAAATAATGTATGTAAAATATTCAGTCATGCTGTTTGATTACTGTTCCAGGTTGCACCCTCCATCAGGATCTCTCATTACCGGTGTGGTGATCACTCATCCTCTCGGGAAGCCCTCTAGGACCTGGGATTGCACAGCTTCCCGAGCCAACCTATTTGATTATGGACGCTCCAATCACCGGGATGCTCTTCAAAGCTCAGAGCAGAGCTTATTTCTCTAGAATCTTCTCTTATAAACCCTGATTTTGTCTTCTTAGATGACACAGGACTAGTACATTTCTTTAAGTGACAATTCCCAGATGTTTGAAAAGCCAATGTTGAGTTTTCTTTTCTTGGTGAAAATCTGAAGTAAAAGCAGGAATAAGTTCAATGTGTATCTTTAAGGAAGTCTCTTGGCAACAACACAGACCATACAATCATCATGCCTCATGACAAAGATGTTCCGCAGAGATTACAGGGGTCTTGGAAGGTGGTGCTTCTGGTAGCTGAGAAAGGAAGATGGTGAACTCTTGTTGAGAAATGACTAAATTTAGTCACATAAAGGTAGGAATCAGCTGCATATGATTTTATGCTACAAAAATTGGTAAATTTGCTGGGGGAAAATGTATTGAAAAGTTAAATGAGCGGGTATTTAAGGAAACTGTTGACAAAGTACTTTAACTATATTACTCTTTATGCAGATATACATTCCTGCAATGATATGTTACAAGACAACCAAAATTTAGAGCAGGCCAGAGACAGAAGCATCACAAGTGAACACTCCCAAAGATGGCAATAAGGCTTAATGCATGCCATTCCCATCAGAACAGGATGAGGGTCTGGGTGGTGCTGCACCTGCAAGTGCCTTTTCTTAGTGACTGCTGATGACTAGAGAAAGCAGGACAGAGGAGAGCAAGAAAGAGCTTCCGGCAAGTTCTAATCAGTACAGCTTAGAATGGAAGAATATCTGTGAGTTGATGTTGGGGTTGGCCTTAAGTATGGTCTAGCTGTATACCAGGTTTCTGATCTTCAAAGAAGGGGCCAATGTGCTGTGGGATAATGTTTTTGTACACTATAAAGATTTGTCACTCCTTTTAGTTTACTAAAACGTTGATTGACCAATAGCCAGACAGGAAGGATTGGTGGGGCAACCAGACTAGGAGAATTCTGCGAAGAGGAAAGGCAGAGAGTCAGACGCCAGTCAGCTGTAGAGGAAGCAAGACATGTAGAAAATGAGGTAATGCCATGGTCATGTGGCAATACACAGACTAATAGAAATGGTTAATTTAAGATGTAAGAGCTAGCTAGAACTGTACCTGAGCCAGTGGCGAAAGAGTGCTGTGAATTAATACAGTTTCCGTGTGATTATTTGGGTCTGGGCAGCCAGGGAATGAATGTGTAGACTTTGTTTATGCAAATGGGTAAGGCTGTTCATGGAGGGGAAGAAGACAGTATTGATTTGCACTGAAGTTTTGTTCTGAATCTAAGAGTAAGCAATGCATTGTGTTTCAATTTACTTAATGTTTGGTGTGATGTTGACGCAGGTCCTGTGCCAAAGGTTCAAGGCAGAAGCCCTTTGTTGTGGCTCTAAGAAATGATGTATATGTGGCTTCAAGATTATTGCCTTGAAATCCTTAACTGAAGGCATTGATAATGAAACACGCGAGAAGGAAGTCTGAGGAGACACTTCTCTGGTTCTCAGTGCGACTTCAATGACAGAATTGGATGTAAACAGAATTTGACACTCCCTTATGCAGTCCTTTCCCCCACTGCTGTAGGCCAGGTACCTGAAAGTTCTACCAGTCCTGAATCTGAGATACATTTGAGGCTTCACCAAACAAAAGTCTTTCCTAGTACTGCTGATGCGTCCCTGGAGTTTTCTTCCCAGCTTGCAAGTATTCCTACTGGAGTTTCCTTTATAAAGCTATTGTTGATGGCATTTCTAGCCAGGGGGCAGGGCCTGGTGAATTCCATTCTTTGCCAGAGCTTCCTAAATCTTGCAAGTTTCATCATCTTCCGTGTTCTCCTGCAGCACGTGTGTGTGTGTGTGTGTGTGTGTGTGTGTGTGTGTGTGTGTGTACCATCCCCTGCCACCTTCAGGAAGGAATTTTTCAGTGTGTGGAAAATAGCTACACAACAAAAGGACTAAAGAATGATGGGGAACGGTTTCCTAGGGAATGGTCTTCTGCAACCTTTGTGTTCTGGAGCATCAAGACCAAGGTAGTAACGGGAGGTATTTTCACTACCGTATGTGGTCATTGATTAGAATTTCCCATAGAAACCTCTTCCTCATTTTAGTACATAAATCATTGCAGAAGATATGTTTTTTAAATTATTTTTTATTTTCATTTTTTTAAGTTTACAGAAGGGCTGAAAGATTACAGCTATGAACAGTTGCACAACTTTTAGTCAGAATCACAAGTCGTGGAAGTCCCGCCCCTTGCATGTTACTTCTGTGTCCCTTGCTCTGTCCCTGTCAGGCTCTCACATGCAGATGAACTTATATGTCTATTGCATATAAAATGTACATATCATGGTACTTAACTCTTACTGTTGCCTACCTCTTAGAAATAAGAATATTCTGCTGCATAAACATAATATTATTATACCACACAATATTATCAGTAATTTAATAAGATCGTATAATAGTATATCTTAAAATCCCCTCACTGGTACTAGAATCGCCATTCCAGGGTCCAGAGACTTTCAGCTGATCATTATAGCACTGCAATTCAACTTTCATTTGGAATGGAGCTAAGAGTTATTGGGAATGTTGGCCTTTTTTTCATTATGTCAGGTTGTTCTTCAGTTTCATTCAAGCCCAACCTCTTGGCAATGCTAGACAGTGATGCCAGCCTTTCCAGTGCACCAAACCTGGAGCTGCAGCGCCACATGTTGACCTGCAGCACGTTTGCAAGTAGAGTACTTTGATTACATGGTGAGTTGATTAATTTCATATTTTTCTATTGAAGATTCTTTGCCAAGAGGGCCCAGTGCCTGGCACTGGCTTATAACCCCCACACATTGTAGTAAAATGCATGGATATGAGGCCATTTCAAACTACATACACATTGATACCCTGCCTTAAAACTAATAATCAACCACCCAACCAAACAACAGCTCCAAACAGCTATCATTTTTGGTGGTGGTGGTGGGGGGAGGTCAGACTGGGTAAGATGTTTTGAGACCATAAGACCATAAGGTTTATTCCTGGTTACATAGTCTGCTCTTTTATTAAATAAGGTTTACTCCTGGTTAAGTAGTCTTTCTGATCTTTTATTAAATCAAATTTGTTTCACTTTTAATTATTATTCATGGTCATGTTATAGATAAACTTCTCAAAGT
Source organism: Dicrostonyx torquatus (assembly GCA_028555095.1). NCBI lineage: Eukaryota > Metazoa > Chordata > Mammalia > Rodentia > Cricetidae > Dicrostonyx > Dicrostonyx torquatus. The sequence continues at coordinate 2,957,717 of JAQHUG010000258.1, read as the reverse complement.
ACTTTTGGAATGAAATGGTAATATCTGCACCTTTTCAAACCTCCCCTCATGAAGTCATTATTGAAGTAATCTTGTTCTGCATCTGAAAATTCATTTGTGAACTAGTCTAATAAACATGTTTCTCTATATTTTTAATAGATCCTATGATATAGAGTTTAAATAACAATAGTTTACTCTCTAGCCTCATAAATATCTGTGTCAATATGAGGTTAACGACTTGTGACATGCATGATAGCTAATATGGAAACAAAGAAAAAGAAGACAACACAGATACTTTTGACCCAGAAAAGATGAGAGAAGGAGGCCTGAGAGTGTTTGAGAACCCGGGTTCTTAGGGGTTTGAGCATTCTTTCTCTCTGAGTGAGGATGGCTGCCCGAGCCCCTGCCCATTTCCCTGGGCCCTGGAGACGGTACTGGTATGGGGTGCAGGGACCACAGAAAATCTCCTTGGCCAGCTTTGTATCCCAGAGGAAGAGAGAGAGCAGGTTGGGTTTGACCCCTAACTCCGAAGCAATTTCGTCCATGTAGTCGATGAACTTCACATGACGAGAGTCTTTGAGGCTTTTCATCAAGCTGAGGTGAGAAGAGAAACATAAGAAGCATCAGGTTTCAGTCACGGGGCTGTCCCCTGACTATTTTACACTTATTAAATCTTAACTTTCTACATTTGCCTCCCTTAGCACACTATGGCCTCCCAATACCTGATGTAAAAGCCCCGAGGGCTTTAAAGTCCTCAAGTGCCCAGGAGAGTGACTGACATACATACAAAGAAAATGCTGAATGACTGGATTCCCTCTAGTCACAGAATCTAGTTCCATGGTATGAATCAAATTAACACAGAATATATAAGTCACAGTGTATGAAACTCTATTGGTCACTTCAAGTATCCAAGCTACATAAATTATCTTCTCCCTATACTGATTCTGCGCACAAATTCTTCCTTTGAATATTCCTAGATAGTCGTGAGTCACTGTTTCTAGAGGAAAGACTAAAAGCCTCTCTATAAGCAGGCACAGTGGCACACACTTGTAGTTGCAGGACTCAGAAGGCTGAGGAAGGAGAATCACCACGAGGTCAAGGTCAGCCTGGGCTGCACAGTGAGTTCAAGGCTAACTGAGGCTATACAATGAATCCCTATCTCTAAATCAAACAAGAAACCACTCTGTTAAATCATACGTGGGTAAGAGGGATGAAAATTAGAAAGTATCACAATTTTAAAAAAATATCAAACCTTTTCAAAATGTTGGGAGGAGATAAATTTTTATCATTTAACATGAATATAATGAAAAGCAAATGAAAGTAGACAAATAAATTAGAAAAAATGTAAAATAAGGCTAAGGAAAGTAGTACTAAAGCATTTATTGTCAAATTCAGGGGAGAACGGTGGTCACTGGCCTTACCCAGCTGTGAACCATAGGGAACTCAGCATCTACCTGCCAGGCAAGCTGTGTCCACCGGCGTAATAGCAGCGAGACTTGTGGGGGTGACCAGTGACCGTCTGATTGGATCTGAGCCCTGCTTCACAGAAAGACATTCATGCCTCATGCTATAAACCCAGCAAGACGCCCATGACTAAAGAGGCAGCAGGAGAGAATGTGCTATTGTGTAGTTAAATTTGTGTGATTCCAAACTGCCTTCTAAACATTTACGCTTCCACCATAAACAGAGGCTGCTGCTCTCGGCCTTAATTGGACAGTTTCTCTCTGTACTGAGCCGTGATGAATTCAGGAACGTGTGGTGCTGAGAACAACTCGTGTCTCAGTGCTCTGTCCTAAACAGGGCATTTGTGTCATCCCTTCCAAGGTTAGGAGAATATCTAGGGAGAGGGGGAGGAATGAATGGGAAACCACAAGATGCAGAGACAGGCTGCAAATGCTGTCTTGTGGATATCATGAACCCTCCTTTGTTTGTTCTGCCATTTTAATTTCTTTAAGATTATCCAGGGTTACATGCGTGCCTTTTCCTGCAAATATATAAAGCACTTTGAACACATGACTCCCTGACTCCCTGCCCTTCACTTTATTCCCCTATGCTGCCCTCAGTCCCCTCACCACCCAGATTGTCTTGTTTCTGTTTTCATGTCACCAGCACAGATGCTTTACATACCTGTAGTGTCTAGGACCCACAAATGAGAAAAAAATACACAACAATGTCTTTTTCACTTACGTCCGTATTCTTGCCAATGATATAACTTGTTCGTGTTTAAGGCTAAAAACTCTACTGTGGATATAATGCACATTTCTGCTGTCCCCCTGGACACCTGCATTGTTTCCCTAACCTAGCTACTGTGAGTAGGGATGCAGGAAATGTGCTGTGCGGTTTGACTCTGTGGTCTGTGGGTAAACACTGAGAAGTGGCAGATCTGGTCAGTCTAGGTTTAGGGATCTTTTGAACCTCTTTTCTTTTTTCCATGGTGGGAAATTAGAATTGCATTCTCCTCGTCATGCAGACACAGTGTTCTGTGGTTATTTACTGTGTCACATCTGATTTACATTTCACAATCAGACCCATGTTTAAAAAAATCCCCAACATGATCTCACTGAACTAAGATTATCTTGTTAGGGCTCATGTAGGTACAAACTATAAAAAGAGAAAACAAAATCACATATCACCCCCGGAACAGGTTTTGTCTATTTTAACAAAAAATCAGGTTCCTTACTCTTTGGTCATTATCCGTCTCTTTCTGTTGATGTCAGCCATCATGTCTTTCTTTGAGGGCAACTTTTTCAGTCCTGAGAAAACAGGATATTGACATGAGGACCGAGGCACACAAATAAGCAAAAAGAACAGTTTAGAAATGGAATAGAATCATCAGGCCTCTATACAATTTCTAATCAAAGTCAAATGTGTAAAGAATTTCAAAGGTAGAGAATATCCTTTCTACCATCATGCCCAGGATGTCAGTTAGAGAGGTCAGCTTTCCCTTTAAGATAAATAGATGTTTAAACTTTTCTTAGTTTAAGTGTACACTTGACATCCCTGAATACTATGAAGGACCCTTGCCATGTCTTGTAGTTTTCCAAAAATGCCCAAGCTATACTGGAACCTGACTCAAAGTTTCTCTTATTTGAATGTTGCTTAGCATTGAGCTTACATCCTAAATGCAATTTTTCCGTCTTTTGAATTAAGAAAATCTCTTAGTTTTCATAGTGCATTCCTGAAAGAATACACTGATGGAAAATGTCTCCAACAGCAATAACTACATTTTGAAAGGAGAGCAAGTAATTGCAGATGGAAATTCTGTATGTGTAAATGTGTCAGGGACAAGGAAGATTCAGCAAACAGAGTGTTAAATAACACTAGGGAGGCAGGACGAAGAGTGGTAGGCATGCTGCTTATAAACTATCTGCCTTGGTGTTTCGCCGATTGCAAAAAATATGGCCTATGCATAGGTACCCTCATTTCATAATACATTTCAAACATGAGCATGCAAAGATTGAAAGGAGCAGAGCTGGAGAACTGAAATGTCATGTGGGACTTTCAGTTACTGCCGGACACATATGCACACTTTGTGAAACATCAGTTATTCTACAAATATACCAAATGGAAATATGACACACACTCAATAAAATACACGTGCAAGCTTGTCCAGACATTACTGTTTATAATAAGTCTAAGTGGCCATTAATACAAAAACGCTGTAGATATGTTTGTCCATATGTCCGTATGCATATATTGAGTAGAAAAGACTATGGAGTGCTATGTATTAAGTGAAGAGAATGACAGTAAAATAGGACTCAGTTCACACTATTGTGAGCGGAAGAAGCCACACACCACATAGTGCATATCTCCCACATTCCTCCTCCCGTTCTTCCACGCTCTATGGCCACCTTACTATACTTTTTCTTGAGTTGCAGATCACAGGATCCCATTTAGCTTATTCATGCATACTTCATTTTGTCTAACCCTTTCTCCACCCACTTTTTCCTCCCCCACATCACTCCATTATCTGCTTGAATTTTCCTGTCCCAAATATTCTAATAATCTACTATTCCATTTGCAGAAAGGAAGAAAATGGAATGTTTCTCTGTGTAGCTCTGGCTGTCCTGAAACTCACTCTGTAGACCAGGCTGGCCTTAAACTCACAGGGATTCACTTGCATCTGCCTCCTGAGTGCTGGGATTAAAGGCATGCACCATTACTGCCTGACTATAGTCATTTATTTTTAATGGTCAAATTTCAGATAATTTCATATAATGAGAGAGATCAACGAAATAGAAGACCGCTGAGTGACTCTTAAATCACAGAGCATTTGGAATATACTGTAGTCATGGGAAGATCAGCACATACCGGTGAACACTTGCACAACCCATCGGCTTTGGAGCTCTGATGTAGGGATGACGGCGCCAACTGGCTGGACAATGCCAATGAAAGCTAGAGTTGGCTTCTCTAACCCAGGAGGGAAGACAAACTTAAACATGGAGTACTGGCTGTCCAGGACTGTCGGTTCATCATGCAAGAAAGGGAAGGACAAAGTGTAGCCTGTGGCAAAGATGACAACATCTATACTCTCCTTAGTTCCGTCCTCAAAGATGACCGATGTTGAGGTGAACTCTTTCACATTTGGTTTTATCTGCACTTTCCCAGTAATGATGCGGTTTGGCAGATCATCACTAAGAACCGTTCGGTGGTCAAGAATTCTGTGTATCAAGAGATGAATATACAACTTCTTAATTGAAATGTAGTATAGGCAAAAGCTCTGAAAATGGTTGCATAGCTTAAACCATTTTATTCTGCTTTTCAGCATCCTCAGAAGGCAATGTAGTTCATTAGTAAAGACCTGATTTTCTGATTCAGAACTGAACCTCGGTATTTGCTCAGTCTCTTACCCCCTAGGAGACCTTGGGCAAACCATGAAACAGTTTGATCTCACTTTCCAAATGGTAGAGCACTAATGACAATGCAACACCATATCAGATTTGCTAGTGCAGACTAATTACCTTTAGATAATAATATTTTTACAAAGAATAAAATGTGTTGTTTATCAAGACAGAAATGTACAGTGCATTCTTGACTGACCTGGAGCTCACTTTGTAGCTCAGGTTGCTCTTGTACTCACAGACATCATAGAGTTCTGCTTGTCTCTGCCTCCCAAGTGATTGAACTAAATGTGTGCACTACAAAGGATGTTAATTTTGATGTATTTAATTATTCTTGATGCTATGTAAACTAGATTGATATTAATTAGTTGTTAATATTTTCATGCATTTATTGATCAATTATATTTATTTGCTTATTTATGTGTGTATGTGCCTGCGAGGATGTAGAAGTTAGAGGACAATGTGTGGAAGTTGATTCTCTTCTTCTACCACGTGGGTTCCAGGTCCATGTTGTCAGGCTTGGTGGCAAGTGTCTTTATTTGCTGAACTATCCTGCTGTCCCTAGTTGCTAATAATTTTAAAGACCTAAAGAATGAATCTTCAATGAGAATGTTTGTGATCAGTGACACTGAAACCTTTGGTAAATTCCAGTTTAAGGTTTGAGCTATTAATTAGCTGTAGGGAATCACAGTCCCAGGGTACATTGACACAAAAGTAATATTATTAAATATATTTCATAGATCGTGGATATTTTAATCCATAAAAAACCTGTAGTCATAATATGACCTAAATTCAGATAAAAACTATGCATGATTTTTTTCTAGGTATCTCTTAATAATGATTTTCTGTTTACATTAATTTAAACTTTTATTATATTTTTCCTGGGATTTAAAAAATTTACATTTATTTACTTATGTGTATGTGTGCACATCAAGTGTGCCACAGTACATGTGTGGAGGTCTGATGTGGGATTTCCCTCTGTAGGCTGTGAATGTTTTATTACCATTGGTTAATGAATAAAACTGCTTTGACCAATGGCTTAGCAGAGCAAAGCCAGACAGGAAATCTGAACAAGAGATATACCAAAAGAGTGTAGGCTTAGTCAGGGAGACGCCAGGTAGCTACTGAAGGAGAAAGATGCCCAGAACCTTTACTGGTAGGCCAAAGCCTCGTGGCGATACACAGATTAACAGAAATGGGTTAATTTAAGATATGAGTTAGCCAGGAATATGCCTAAGCTATTGGTCAAGCAGTGTTGTAATTAATATAGTTTCTGTGTGATTTTTTTTTCAGGTCTGGGTGGCTGGGAAATGAACTATCAGTCTCTGTTTACAGAGGTCAGAGAGTAACTTGTGACAGTCAGTTCTGTCTTTCCATCGTGTGGATTCTGAGAATGAAATTCAGGTCATCAGGGTTGGGAGCAAGAGCCCTTACCCCCTGAGCCAACTCTCCAGCTATGGGATTTGAAACTTCGATACAGGGAGCTACTTAGGATGAAAAGAAAATAGGAGTGAGAGTGAACACACAGGAACATTAAGTCTTAGATGTCTTTTGGAAGAAAGAAGAAAAAAATAGAGGAAAAGTATCCATGAACTTGGAAGAACTAGAGAAGGAAGACATGGGATGGAGGACAAGATCGGGACTGAGAACTGGCTAGTGTTGAATGAGATGAGAGAAAAAAAACGCTAAGAATTCTCAAGTACAGAATGAGTTTTGGAAAGATGTTTATAAACATTGCAGTTTTCAGTGATCAGGGTGACTGAGGCTAGGAGTCAGGCGAAAGGGATGGGACAGAAGGACATGTCAGGTGAAGAGATCAAAGGCCACGAGGCTGTTGTATGCAGATAATGAATTGTGATGGCTGACCGATTTGAAGGTAAGCATGGAATCAGAGTTTTTAATTTAGAGAATGAACATGAAGTAGTTGACAGATGAGGACAAGAAATCAGGAGAATGTCACAAAGCAAGCTTTTAAGAATTTCAAATACGACAAGTTTTAAAGTCTACTTCCCCACTCTGCACAACTTTTCTTGTACCTTGGTGGGAAAGCAAAGAACCCTCAGTAGGAAGGAAATAATTAGAATATTTGCCATAAAAACAAATGCCACGAGGAATGAATGATTTCACTTGTCCCCTTCATGTACTTAGAGACTTAGTTGACCAGTCCAATAGCTTAAAGATATTGTCTACTTAAAATTCCAAACGTTACCTGTGCTGAGGCTTCAGTCCATAATTGGCATGGTTAAACCTCAAGTTTAACTTGTTCTCTATCTGCCTGTTGATCAGGAATGTGGGGGAGATCTTTTGGACAGCTCTGTTATAGCGAGTGAAGAGCGTGGCATCCATAGGATTCCCGTGATCCCAAACTCGGTTCCATATCCACGCCCCTCGTCTTGTGCTGAGGAAAACCTGCAAGAGAGGAGTGGTCGCCTAGTAAGTATTTAGCTGCTTAATCACTTTGGTCTCAGATCTTTGGAGTGTTTTTTTTTTAAGCTGTCAAGGGAACGGAATTAACTTCTCATATTGCCTTGTCTACCTGGTCAGCTTCTTTTCACTGCCCCTACTTTATAAAGAGATCCAATTACTGGAAGTCACATCAGTTAATTTAGCGTATGTCATGAGCCTTCTCTCCCTGTGATGTTTGCTCCAGTTAGATGTCTGGAGTATTTGAAGTCCCAAAATATGGGGGAAAACCTACAACACAATAGGTTATTAAGTTGAGTGTTTGTTTGTATTCAGATCCCGTGTAAGTTCTTTCAGGTGAACTTTCAAAGTAAGGGAGAACATGGAAATGAGGCATCTAGAATCGAAACACACCAGGTACAGAAATCCACACTGGAGTTTTCTCACTTTCACAGCTGGGAAATTATAAACAAAATGCTTGCAATGCAAAAGGAGGTATATTTTGATAAGTAGTTTGTTCTATTTTGTGTCACTTAACAAAACCTTGAAAAGTTTATTGATGTTACAATCATTAGAGTGATGCTGTTGTCACGGAGATCTGTGGCTCATATGCCCCAGAATCATGATGTGAGTCACTTATTTTATAAAAAGTGTTCAGTATTGGAAATCTTGTATTGTTTTCAATAAAGTATGAATCAAAATCAGGAAGTTAATTGAGAATTCCATACTCAGCAGCACTCACTACAGACGACTGTTCCTCTTCCCCTACTTTTTATTTGTTCATAGTGGAGTTCGTGGAATTTTTCCCTTTTTCTTAACAACTTCACACGCACATCAAGAATATATTTTAAATGCTCAGATTTGTGTATATTCATTGCTCTTTAAACTTCATTTCCAATATGAGATCAGTGTCTTCTGTAAGATTCATTTCACCTTGATTTTCCCATGTAGCTACCTGTAGTTATTTCTAAGTTACCTGACTCTAGTTAGATTGTTACTTCCATGACTCCAGTGCATTATGGTCACAGAGTAGTGCCACTTTGGAATTCTTTATTCTCTTATGCACATTTAGTCTGCAGAAAAGCATGCCCTTGCAGTTCAAATGGGAACATCACTGTTAAAGCCGGAGAAAACCTAGACTCACACATTCTCTATAGGTTACACCCAAGAGCAGAATTGACGGCAAACCTGTTCAGCGACACGACTGATCTCACTTGCCACATCTGCTCCAGAATTCCCAATGCCAACCACGACCACTCTCTTCCCCTCCAAGTTGCCAGGGTGCTTGTATTCCCATGTGTGGAGATAGCTGCCTTGGAACTGGGTGATTCCTGTGAAGGAAGAGTCAGATTCCTCAAGTCACATGCAGAAGTGGAAAACACTGGTTGGTAAATTTCATTCCTGAACTTGAAGGTCACAGTACTCAATTCTCTTCTTTGTACTTGGACCTTGTGCCACTATTACAGAATATTCTCCACTAAGGAAGAAAACATTCAACAGCAGCGACTATATGGCCAAAACCAAAACCAGAGCACATTTTAAAAAGTAGTCAATAAAATTATAGCCATTTAGAATGCATTCAATATGTTAACTCGTTGCCACCTTGTAATGTTGTTGTATTTTTCTAATTTTTCTATTCAGTGACATGAGACTTTTTCTTCACATTTTGTAACTCTTTGAAAATCGACAAACTTGTAAAGATGCTTAGCAGGGCACATCAGTGTCATTCAAAAGCCATTGAATGGCAACCACATACGCTGTTTTAAGCTTCCCAGAAGCCCAGAAGTGATGAGAATGATAGTAATTCTAATTTCATATTTTACATAACTCAGGATACTTTGAAATGCTAACATATAGTTAATGTAAGGTCACTAATGTGATTCTTTATATGCTCCTACTGTGTTTGCTAAGTGTGGTGATTATTTTGCAAAGGAAACATCTTAATATCAAGTGGTCATCAGTGACATTTGGCTAGTGGCCACTCTTTTTAACTCTACAAACCTGGGATATTAGAAGTTTCAAAGTATTCTGAAAAAATTATATTTCAGAAATACAATTGTCATAAATTATAAAGTTCTATGATGTATGATCTGTCATTCATTAAAAGGGCCAAAGACTTTAAAAATATCTTCAAATTTCTATTGTCCTCTGAATCCTACTTTCATTGTTTTATTGAGTCTTTATCATCACCAACTCTTAAATGGACAGTTTAAAGTCTTTCTCAGTGATGCTCCTGACTCAACCATCTTCCTCTATCAATTAATGTTTCATACTACTGCAAGACTCATCTTTACACAGTGCAAACTTGATTATATACTTGCTTCTCCTACATGCATGAGCATACATGCATGCGTGAGCACACACACCACACATGCACACTGTAATGCTTTTCCATTGACTCTTACACACTTCTTCCAACCTAGGCACCTCAAATGGGTGCCAGCCCCTGAGCTCTCCCCACATTATCCCCGTCTACTGATTTTTACACACTGTTTCTCTTCCGTGAAAGTCTCTCTCAGACTTTGTTTGTCCAAGGAACTCTGGTTTCCAGTTCAATCTTCCCTTCTATTGCTAGATCTTCCCTGACTGTCCTTTGAACTTATGACACCCTCTCTTGTACCCCTCTGTATAAACACCTGTGTCCAATGTCTAGGTAGGATAGGCATTGAGAGTACAGAAAGAGACAACTGGAAAAGGGGAGCATTTTGGGGTGATGTAGAAACCTAGTGCAAGGGAAGCTCCCAGAAGCTACAAGGATGATCTTGTATACAAGGATATACAAGCTAAGACTCCTAACAATGAGGAATACGTAACCTGAACTAGACATCTCCTGTGACCAGGCATGGCTTCCAGTGGAGGGATTGGGACACCAATCCAGTCACATAATTTTCGATCTACAGGCTGTCCTGCCTGTGGGACATGCTGAGGTAAGGGTGATACAGAGATTTTAGGAGTGGCCAACCAATGACTGGCCCAGAGTGAGACCTATGCCACCAGAGTGAGCTTACCCCTGACACTGTCTGGAGCGCCAGGACCCAGAGACTGGATAGCCTGGAGAGCTAGGGTAGGACCAAGCATGACTGGCAAAATATGTCGATGTAATGATGCCTAACAATATTCTGCTATACTCATAGATTAGTGCCTAGCCCAATGGTTGTCAGAAAGACATCACCCAGCAACTGATGAAAACAGATGCCAAAACATTAGGCAGATCTCAGGGAATCCTGTGCCCCAGAGGGAGGAAGGATTGTAGGAGCCAGAGGGGTCAAAGACACCACAAGAAAACCTACAGAATCAACTAACCTGGGCTCATAGGGGCTCACAGGGGCTCACAGAGACTAAACTGACAACCAGGGAGCCTGCATGGGACGGTTCTGTGCCCTCTGCGTATATGTGACAGTTGTGTAGCCTGGTCTTTTTGTGGGACTCCTAACAGTTGGAACAAGGGCTGTCTCTGACTCTTTTGCCAGCTTTTGGGACCCTACTCCTCATCCTCATACTGGGTTGCCTTGTCCACCCTTAAATATATGGGGAGGTGCCTAGTCTTACTGAAACTTGATATGGCATGTTTGGTTGATATCCATGGGAGGATATCAATTCTTTTCTGAACAGAAGTGGAGGAGTGGATGTTATTGTGGTGAGGGAGAGTGGGTGGGGCTATTGCTAAGGAGAGGTGGAGGGAGGAACTGGGAGAAGAGGAAGAAAGGGGAAACTGTGGTTAGGATGCAAAAATTACTTAATTTAAAAGAAATAGAATTCTAAGAGTCTTCTCACACACACACACAGCAGAGGAATACCTGCAAAATCCTGTAGAGGAATATGCTTCTCAGTGTACTGACCACTGCAGACCATTACCCCATCAAAGATGTATGTTTTCTGTACCCCATCAGCTTCCACCACAACGTCCCACTGGCCAGAGGATGAAAAATCAGGGCGCTTCCTCACTGTGCACACCTTTGTCTAGAAAACATGGAGCAAAGCCCAAGTTCTAGGACATTTTTGTGCACTTTTGCTTTTTTTCCCCTCCTGTAGAATTTTATGTTTAAGTAGGTAAAGTAGCTCTCTGCACGGCTCCTGGGTGGTTAGGAGTTGTGCACACACCAAGTTCCTACACAGCATTTCCAAAATGCTATGACTTCTTAGAGCACAAAATGCATTGGTTTTTTTATTTCCTATGACCTTTATTTTCACTTTACAAAATTAACCAAAAATTGGAATTCAGGTTCCAGCTGGGTTGGTGCTCATCTGGCAGGGAAGATAAGATAAATATATCTTCACTTACCATGTGAGTGGCAAAGACATGGATGGAAAATGCAGATGAAATTGTGCCCCAGCTGGCTCTGGCAGTGCAAACTCTGCCTCGACCAATGAGCATGTAGTGGGCACGTTTCATGTCTTACCTGAAACTGGATGTGTTTCATGAGCCCGAAGTGTTTGGCGTACATCCTGAGATACTCCATTATTTTGGAGTTGTGCATGTAGTTGGGGTAATGGTCGGGGACGGGGTAGTCACTGAAGGCTGTCATCTCCTTGGACGTATTGCAGGTCAAAGATTTGTATATCCCAGGC
>JAQHUG010000258.1:2932261-2944112 GCA_028555095.1 Dicrostonyx torquatus | reverse complement strand
TCCCTAAAAGCCAATACATGCAGAAGAGATAGGTCCCAGTGCCATTATCATTGGCTTCTCAGTCAGTCCCCATTGGCAGTCACATTCAGAGAGTCCGGTTAGGTCATATGCTCATTCAGTCCTGGTCCAAACACCATAGTCAAAAGTCTATTAGGGAAGTTGTTGGGTATTACCAGCAAGGCAGACACATTTTAAAGTATGTGGATTGACTATATGCACATGTGTTGCTACATACATAGGACGTGAGCACCTGAAGAGGCTGACACATGTAAAGAATCCTAGGACCAATTGCCTGCATGTGCATGTGGTCATTTTTAGTAGAACATTTGATCAAAACAAGATTTGCAATGAATTTCAAGATGGTTAGCAACCCTTTATTATAGAAACATTCCAGATTTTACTATATTATTAAAGATTGATTTAAGACAGCCAGGCTGTGCTAGAATCTGCTTACTAACAGCTAGCAGTGTGGACAAGGTTGCCACACACTTTTGTTGGGTCGTTGTACCACAGTCCTATTGTTGGATTGTTTTTACTCTATTTTAGTTCTGTTCTGTACTTGACTTCCTCCCAGTTAGGTCAGATGTATTGTATTTTAACACCTGCATAGATATGGAAAAATAATGGGAAGATTGAATAGTAATCTGTCCATTGGGCTTTAGGTCTCTTGGGTGATGCTTGTGGGAAAAGACTGTGATAGCCTAGGGACCTAGGAAAAAAACCAATACTATGGGTCTAAAAGAATAACACAGAACAAAAGAAAAATCAAATACCCATAGTGATAAAGTGACTCCTAATGACGTTCTGCTATACTCATAGATCAGTGCCTTGCTCAGCCACCATCAGAGGAGTTTCCTCCTGCTGCAGATGGGAACAAATACAGAGACCCACAGTCAAATAATGTGCAGAGTGAGAGACCTTGGCACACTCAGCCCTAAGTAGAATGTCTCCATCAAATCCTTCCCATAGGGGCTTAGGGAACTCCAAGGAAGAAGAGGTGGAATGAGTGTAAGAGCCAGAAGGGATGAAGGACACCAAGATAACAAGACCTTCTAAATCAACATGAGCGAAGTTCATATGAACTCAGAGAGACTACAGTAGCATGCACAGGGCCTGCACGGGGTTACACTGGTATCTCTTGTCTCTCTAAGGGAGGACCTCTTTTTATTTTTTTATTTTATTTAAATAACATTTTCTCATTTATTTTACATATCAACCATTGTTTTTCCTTCCTCCTCACCTCCTAGCCCACGTTCTCACCTACCTCCATTCCCTTATACTCCTCCTCTGTTTCCTTTCCCTTCTAATAATGAAACCATTATGTGCAGCTAGGCTTTCAAAGCATGAGTTTTACATATCTATTCCCAAGAACTTTCAAGATTCATGGCAATGTTCCTCAAGTCTTCTACCCCACTTTCTCCTTCCATGTCACAGGTCATCAATTCTATATTCCAAGAGTACCACATCTCCCGGCAGGTTGGACAGGAAACAGTTAGACCCTGAGGACGGTGAACAACTAAGTCTTTCTATACCAGCTAAATCAATTTGGCTGGCTGTCCTTTGTGGTTACAAGGCATCAGACATTGTGTCTTAAGAAACAAATCTGAAAGAGCCATGTTTATTCTGCAAGAGGCCTGATACGGTGTTTTCACTATGCAGAATAATAAGCAATAAGTTTTCTAGGTTTAATATAAGTCCACCTTCCCTATCTTTCTTTGATCATATGTCAGCTGTTTTAGGTACCAATGTAGACTTTAAGCCTTGCTCTGGGCGACCTGATATTTCCAAATTTCCCATAGTCAACATACCAGTAAGTTCCTAATACCAGCTGTCTTTAAAATATTTCCTGGGATCAGTGCCTCTCAAAATACAATCAACAGGACACATTAATGGTCCTTTATAGGATTCAGATAATGTGGTTCCCTTTGCAGCCGTTGGGGTGGTCATAGATTTATGCTGAGTAAGAGTGGAAAGAAGCACAGAGCTTCTATCGCCATAGCGTTCCCCATTAGCTTCAAGTTCTCTGACATTCCCCAGGGGAACTGGTCTCCATTTCCCCATTACATTCTCTCATTATTCTCTTGTTCCCAAATTATCAGAAAAAGACCAGTGACAAGACCAAGAAAGGAGACACCCAGAACCAGACATCGTTCCAGAAAATCATAGGGGATAGGAGGGAATCTTCTTGAAGGACCTTTGTCATACAGCAAGGACCTCAATGGGACTCTGCTATGTAGTGAGTCATCCTCTTTACAAAATGCCCATGCTGATCGTGGCAGATGCAGGGCTCCTACCTCTATGGTGGGATGCCTTGTTCAGCCTTGATGCAGGGTGGGATGGGGTGGGTCTTGGTCTTGCCTTAACTTGATAGGCCAGGCTTCATTGTTTCTCCATGGGAGGCCTTGCCCTTTCTGGGGAGTGGATGAAGGATGAGGGAAGAGGTGGGGGAACAGGAAGAGTGGAGGGAGGGGGGAGCTGTGGTTGGTATGTAAAATGAATAAAAAAATTAAAAAAATTTATTTTCCATAAAAAGGAAAAATAGAATGACTGTTGTAGCATGGTATAAATATTATCCCTGCATCCTCTACTTGGCTTCTAAGGCTCTTGGTGAACCAGTCTTTGCCTTATGCTTTTGTGTTTCTAACATGATCCCTCCCTCTGGCCTGCCAACATTGTGATCATCTTATTTTGATATCTTCCTGCTCCTTTCTCCTTTTGCACAGAGGTTATGATCTTCTCTGCATATGGTTAGCGGTAGTTTCACTGATATCCTCTATGGCTGACAAAACACAACTTAGAACTTCACTCTGGATTCTAATTTTCCTTTGTTTCACAGTTTTTAGAATGTCTCATATCTCTTCTTCATTTAGGTGAGTATGGGGGCATCCCATTCGTGGACAGTAAGCATCACAGTGCCAGAGGGCAGTGTAGGGACTCAATGACAGATAAGTAGGCTCAGTTTCCTGAAGGCCAAGCTCTGCTTCTTTAGTCCTGTCATTATAGAGGGATCCCTATCGTACTTGAATATTTAAGGACTGTTTGTGGGTATTCTTGTTCATTTTTTTCTTACTCTACATTATGACCCTGAAAAAATTGATTATATATTTGAGTGTTTTGCCTGCATGTGTGTCTGTGCACCACCCGCATGCCTGGTGCCAGATCAAATCAGAAGGGGTTGGGTCCCATGGAACTGGAGTTAGGGATGGTTGTGAGCCACCGGGTAGGTGCTAGAAATTTAATGGGGTCCTTTGCAGCCCGTGATTTGAACCTCTGGGCACTCTCTTAAGCCCTTATACATTTTGATTCTATTTTGTAGGGATGAAGAATGATCGCTAATTTAGGCGAGTAAAAGGCTTTGTTGTCTATTTTAGAAACTGAAGCAAGCCCATGACCATTCTCTCTTTCTCTCTCTCT
The DNA here is from genome assembly GCA_028555095.1 of Dicrostonyx torquatus. Taxonomy (NCBI): domain Eukaryota; kingdom Metazoa; phylum Chordata; class Mammalia; order Rodentia; family Cricetidae; genus Dicrostonyx; species Dicrostonyx torquatus. The sequence continues at coordinate 2,940,698 of JAQHUG010000258.1, read as the reverse complement.
TAGACTTTTTCTTTTGTCCTTAAAGGGAATGATGCATATAGCGGTCATCCACACAAGCAATAAGCTATCTGAAGAATTCATTCTCCCACCTGTATAGTTTTCAAAAAGAAAAAACAGTAATCCTGTTCAAGTTGAAATGTTAGTCATATTCTGTAGCTCAGAATGAATAGGGAGGCGGGTACTTTGGAAAACAAAGCCATTGTAGTGTCTTAATGCCCAGCTTTTATCCTATTTCTTACTAATAAGTGATTATATATTTACGTACATACATATGCATATGCAACCTGTTTAATCAAATTTGAATCTTAATCCTTGTAGAATTTTCCATATATAATTTTCAGCTTGATATTTTAGGTTTTTACACTATTATAAATAAATAAAGGCTTTCTTATTTTTGCAGATTTTCTTCATATAAATTACATCTCCTTTACTTCCTTTCTGTCTGTATCTATTGTATCTATTACTCCCAGGCTACAAGAACACAGGCATCTCTCTTGGAATGGTGCCTGGAGCATCATGACCTATTTATTGGGGAATGAGTTTGCTGGGTTCCCTACCTGGATTTATATACTCTTTTCATTCCATTAACTATAGTTTCTGATTTTCCTCTTTTCTTAATTTCATGTCTATATGAAATTCTGATAAAAACATTTTGTATTATGCAAGCATAAAGTCAACAAAAGTTTATTTATTATGAGGAACATTTGGTTGGAACATCAAGGAGAGCCATGTACATTAACGTGGCAGTAGAAATGGTGCTGAAACCTAAGTGCCAAAATGAGAATTGTTGCATTACCAAAACATATAATTGTCATTTATTCAATTTGTGTTCTAATCTAGAAAAAACCTATTTTAAATCAGAAATTCTGACAATTATGGGCTATAATTTTGCAGCTGGAGAAGAGTGATGAAGTCAATGCAACAGGAATCTAGGAGAGGAGTCAGAAGAAGGCAGGAGAATCTATGGAAGTAGCTTGCCAAGCATAGTCCCCTAATGTCCCCAAAATAGAGTTGCCCAACTTACTGTCTGTCCTTTAATGGAGTCAGCAGTGTTGATTTTTCTGTCCTTAGTGCCTCAGGTTGGGTTGCTTATGTGCCCAGGGACCGTTAGCAAAGCTGCAGTCTGCTCTCCTTGGCCAGTCCTTGCAGTCTGCTTCCCAGGTGGCTTCCCACTCTAGAGGAGCTGGGCTGCTGCTAGTTTTTTCCCATCTTCAATTCTCTTTTATGTTTATCTCCTCCTTTTTTTTTTTAAATGAGAGGGCAGGATCTTTCTGCAAGCTTCCAGAAGGACCCACCCTTTTCTCAGAAAAAAAGTCATGATCACTGCAGATAGAGGTGAATTGTTTCTACACAACTGCCAAAAATCACTTCCAAGAAAGATTCATCTCCAACTTCCTCTTTGGGAGCTTTTCAAGCACAACTGAATTCTCCTTTGCAAATTTTGTCAAGATCCTCCAATCCTAAGGCATTTGCACAGCCATTTCCAGCAGGCTATGCTCCTTACTTTGTGTGTTAGGGGTCTCTAGCCCTAAGAGGACACTGATGGGCAGATGCAGGCACAGAGGCAAAGGCATGGGAGGGGACTCCTTGTTGGAATTTGTTCACATGGCCATGTAGGTTGATGAATTCCACAGCAAGCCTGAGACCATGCGATGCTGGCTGAATCCTCCACAGTTGATGGTAAAGCTTTCCATCCACAGTTGAAGGCCTGAAATCCAGGGAGTTTCTGCTTTTATAAAATATTTATGTTGCTAGTTTATGCTAGTTGCATAAAACATAGGGTTTCAGTGAGACATTTTCATATACATATGAAATCTCATTTGATCATAGTCTGCCCTACATGTCTTTTTACCATCCTTTTAACTTTTAATCAAAATATTTTGAGAATTTCACATGTGAGAACTGTGTTTAAATCATTACACCCCTCCTTTTCCCCCTTTGGCTCCTTCCATGTTCCCTTATTCCCTATCAAATTCATGATCTTGTTTTCTTTAATTATCTTTGATACATACACATACAATTTTTTAATTTTTATTTTGAAATGGAGTTAGGGCATATGAAATGATAATGCTCTCTCATAGAGTCATAAACTGGCAAAACTCCCAATGCGAGACATTGGAAATATCTTTTTGAATTGTTGGCCAAGGGTATCTAAGAGACTCCTCAATCAATATAGGCAGTTGCCATTGCCCTTGGTAAGGCTGTAGCACAGAACTTAGAGGTAAGACTAAAGATACAACAGTTTGAACACAGAAGCTGCAGGAATCAAGCTGGAACTGACCTTGAAGCCTTCTCCCTGAGGGCTAGCTTTCAGGGTATCTGAAGGTGCTATGTGAGCTACCATGTAAGAAAAGCAATCAATAGTTCTACCCAGTATTAAAACCTATGAATTCCGAAAGTGACTGGTTCAGCTAGATGTCCCCAATGGTACAATCGTGGCTCTCTTATTTTGTGGGTAACCCATAGATGTCTAATTGGACTTAAGGGGAACTCAGTAGCAGAAAAATCCATTTCTGTAACACTGTAAACCTAGCCAACTATTCATGGCTGGGGAGGTCATAGACTTTAGAGGAGAATCTACTGCTGCCGTCTTCCTAAACCAATATAACTTCTAACTAACTATATTCTAAGAAGTCAATCTTATACCCACAGATAAATGTACCTCTCACTCCTCATCAAAGGAGCTTCTTCTAAAGACAGAGGGAGCCTATCCAATACAGATATCCACAGCTAAACAAAATATAGAGAAAAAGCGACAACTTGGTGCCCAGCCCCAGTTCATACATCTGCAGTGCTTCTTGTATACCCAAGACTTAGGAACATCACAGATGTAGGGGTGGATAGATTATAGGAGCCAGAGGACCAGAATGCCAGTTGAAGAATAGTTCCTTCTAGAAAGACATGGAAGCTGTACCCACAAAGTTGCTATTTTAATTGCTGGAGTCCCAAAGTACAAGAACTTGGAGTTTTGATGTCCAAAGACTGAAGAGTACTCCAAGCCAACAGAGAAGGATCATTTTGTCTTTCCTTTGCACTTTATTCTGTTTATGCCCCTGGCCAATTGGATGATGGTCTGTCCACACTGAATTTAGGTCACTCTAACTCAGTGGACCCTTGAGTCTCAAAGCCGTCTTTGGAAACACTTTCATAGACACACCTGAGTTTCTTCATTCATTCTAATCAAATGCCAAAGCACCAATTTCCCTTCCAGCAGAAGAGGAATTGGCTTACTGCATAGTGAACTTTGAGAACAATGCTTCACCAGCTTGGCATCCTTTAATCCAGTCAAACTGACATGTAAAACTAGCCTCCGTTTGTTAATTTGGCGTCCATATGCTTTTTCTTAAGCCATTCTTAATCTTCAGTCAGGCTATTCTAACTGTATTGAGGTTCACTGAGATGTATAGACTTTGAGTCTGGTTAATTTTTATAATAAAGTTTATCAAAAATGAAATCAATGAAAATGTAATCCTTTCATTTAACATGCTATCATTATTCTGCTGATGACAGGAAAAAATTGGACCATTCCCAAAAAAGGAGACGGAAAACTTGTATGCTGTTTTTCATCTTCTGATGTTCCCAATCTCAAATGCTATGATGGACACATAATATAAAATTAATACTTAGGTATGCATATAAATATTAATTACATTATAAAATGATAAGCATAACTAAAATAAATTGTTATAAACACATGAACACATCCACACAAAACATATTCATAACAAAATAAAGAAAAAACACTGTAGCAATTACAGTACTAGTTTTTGGGACTGTCTTCCAATCACAGTCATAGCTGGTCAGCACCTGGGACCTTCTTAGCCACCGAGCCAGCTTGTGGCCTTTCTTGCCTGTATGAGTCTTTTTGAAATCAGATTCACAGGTCTAGCTACAGGTGCCAATCCTGTCGCCAGGAAACCTTGTATTCTTGCTCCACACCACAGCTTGTGCAGCTTCCATGGCAGGTCCTGAATCCCAGGTATGGCACCGTGTTGCCAGCTCCATGCCAAGGAATCGGTGTTATGGAGCTGTCAGGCCCAGGCTGACTTAGTATTTGTTTGCCAGGCCGTGGATGCTTGTCAAGGTCAGTCAGTGTGTAATCTGTGGGTTCACAGAGGCCTGCTGCCAGGGAAGGCTTTTTCCGGGTAATTTGGGTCAAAAATACCAGTTTTTCTCAGATCCAGGCCTGAGATAAGAGTCTGGAAAAGCCTTCCAGGCATCTTGACTTCTCTTCAGACTCTGGTTTCTCCTCGTTTGATTTGATGGTACCCCGAAATCTTGTTCTTCTCAGCCACACAAACCTAACTTCAATCTCAAATCTATATTTTCAGCACTTGAGTCCTCTAGAATTGGGTCTTGCCAGACTCAAAGGTTTTGTCCTCAGGTTTTCTCAGGACCCAGTCTTGTCAGGGCTGGCCTTGTACAAGTGGTATATGGGGCTATCATCTATGCATTATCATAACCCTGGTGATCTCTGGACCAGGACGGATGCCTACTTCTTCAGAGCTGGGCCTGGCTATGAAACTGACTTCAGAACCCTGCCCTGCGGCTATGTTGAGAGGTCTTTTGGGTACAGCGGCTTGCTGGCTGAGTAATAATGGTACAGGCTCTGAGCTAGTCCAGGAGTTGGTAATGGAGGTGTCCTGAGGGGAACTAAGATATTTAGTGCTCTAAAAGGAATGCACAGTTTCTTTCTGATGAAAAGCACTAGTCAGTAACAAGAATGAAGAATCTCTCTGCCCATGAGGTAGCTCCAAGGTTTTTATCATAATGTGTAAGACTTGGCTCGTAACAGGATCTTCACCTGGCCTGCTACGGTAGCCTGGCCCTTGATGGGGAAGGCTCAAGAGAAGTGCAGAGCGCAGGTTAACTCCTTGGAACTCCAAATGCTTAATGCGCAGCTATCCAGCATAATGTCATCCCTAGACTTGGGACTGTTCAAGTACTCCAAATAGAACAACAGTAGGTTGTCAAGCATACAGTTCCAAAGTGTAGCTAAGACAATACCAATCTTGTATATGTAGCCTAACTCTTCACTGGGACATTGCAGGTGGCACAGGGCAGATTGTAGTTGTTCAACTTTTTGGTAAAGCCAGTACCTGGGATCAGGAGTTTGGGATTCCCAGCATACCTTTGAGCTCTGTTTTGTGTTTATTTGTTTTATTGTACAACTCCATCCCAGAACCATCATTCTCTGGGTTCAAACACCTAGGTTATCTAGGATATGATTAGTACTCTAAAGCATGCTGAGTTCACCAGAAGAGACGATCATTTTGTTTTAATTCCAGTGCCTGGCATGGTGAAGATGTTCAAATACTACTGGCATGGAATCTCAAAAAAAAAGATATGACATGCTTCCTAGGTGACTGGAAGACCCCAAGACTCAGAATGACCCAATGCTAGCTAGCCTCTTGGCCACTCACAGTTCCATCTGGGAAAATCTTACTACCAAGTAATTTTAACTTTCTATAACAGGCCTGGATTACCAACTGACTGGAAGCAGAGGTCTTGGAGTCAGACTCATCAGGGATGATTTTAGCTAGAATAACAATAGCCACCCTTTATCCCCTGGCTAAATGAAGAGAGTCTTTTACTACTCAGTGTGTTTTCCATTCAGCTTCTACTTGAAACTCAGCTGGTCATGGTTTATGCCTGGCAGAGTGATCAACCTATTCTTTTTAAGAAATCTGTGTAATTTGTGGTCTTATCTAGATGATGTTGTAATTTCCATTGACCTTAATCACAAGGCATCTGAATACTAAATGACACTGCAAGAGATCGCCTGTACTCTTCCTTATCAATGTGGCCGAGTAGCGTTCTAATATCTCCCTGTAGTCTGGGACCACTACTTTCTCTAGCATGGCATTGCTTTTGTAGGCTGCTGAGTCAGAGTCAACAGGAGGAACCCTAGTGGAAACATCAAACTGCAAAGAGAAATCACTCCATTCTAAAGAACAAAGATCAGCAGAAGATAAAGTCATAGGAGCAAGAAGCAAATATTTGCTAATGCGTCACTACGGATAAGAGTGCATGGCTTATTTCTTATTTCTACTTTCTGTTTCTTGGACTTGTGTATCCTAGTAAGAGAGGAAGTGATTCACCGTATGGGGTGCTGATTTCAATCATACGCAGTGGGCCTCCAGGGGGAGATGGAAGATTAGGAACTAAGTAACACAGAAGAGACATGGAGTCACAAAGGATGGGCTGTTCTACAGAAAGGAAGTCCATCAGACATCGTAAGAGAGATGCTGTGGCAGCTGAGAAGTGGAGAGCGACAAGCTCAACAGGGAAAGGGAAGATGCACCCAGCAGCTTCCCATGAGTGGAGCAAAATATCACCCACAAAGCAGTCAAAAGCTTCTGATGAAAAGAAAGTAGAAGTCTGTCACAGGATAAGCCTGTCACAGGATAAGCTCTCAAAACTGTTAGATCCAGTAGCGGTGTTTGGTGTGATACTGAGTCCTCTTGTGTGACATTGGAGAGGAGATCCCTTTTGTTACTCCTTGTATCTTGGAGGGCTACGGTCACACACGGTCTTGAGAGAGAGCATACTGCTTGAAAATCAGCCACTAATAATGACCAAGGATGAATCAAAAGTCAGAGAGCTGGAGACACTCTGCCACAATGTCTATATGGGAGATGGCTGTCCCAGGCAGTGGTGGAGAGGGAGAAGGCCGAACTGAACCATGGGAAGACATCTTGGTGGAGGAGACTGAAGGTGTGAAGGGCATGGTGGTAGCAGTCCTCCTACTGTGGTAGGGAGCAAACCCCATCACTCAAGGATACCTCTGGAGATTGGTGGCTGCAAGGCTCAGCAGGATAGTTGGTCTCAGCTGCTGCCGTTCTGCTGCATGGGCAGCTGCTGGTGAGAACACTTAAAACTTAGTCTGCCTGAACACTCAATTTCCACAGCCTTCGCCTTCCCACATGAACGCTAGGTGGGAACTAGGTGCAATAAGGCCAGTTCTGTGGCACAAATCTCACCATTGTTTGTGCTCCTCACTCTTCAGCATACTTGGATAGTAGCCTGTGGGAGCCCATGTGTGACTCGGTTTCCATCTGGAGTCATTTCTGACTTAAAGAAGTCATTTGAGTTCAAGCTTGCCTTCTCTACTTTCTTTCCTATAACCTTGAGGGTTATGAGAGACTTCTGATTCAGCCCTTGAGAAAAGAACACTCCATCTATTAGAGAGTATACTGCTGATGACAAACCTCAGGAACATCAGGATAGAAAGTAAGGCTGCTTCCGAGCAGCAAGCTCATGTTGGAGAGGAGGCTGCTCACTCAAGGACAAGAATGGTCTTGTGCTTAGATACTGACTGACTGTCTGTGCTATGCAATTTCTGCCTTTTCTTATAAGCTAGTCCTGGAATAAACTCTGGGCTGTTTGGCTGCTTTGGTATGACCAGACAGACCTTCCAATTCTATCCTGTCTTCTGTTTCTTTTATCTGACTTTTCTTTGGCCTAGAGGATCCCCTGTCCAGGAATCCTAGCTGACCTTATAGGAGTGGACTCCTACAGTAACCCTTGGCTTATATATTAGCTATTAAATGAAATTGTGAATTTGAGAGTCTTCGGTGTGAGTAAAAAACTCCCCAGTCCTTTTGAAGAAAATTATTTTGGTTCTTTGATTCTTTTGTTAGACTTTATTTGTGACTTGTAGAGTTGTATATTTTAGAGACAGTCTCCTGGCTGCTGAGAGAATTTGTGTTCTGTGCCTGTTGGATGGAATATTCTGTAGACATATGTTAAATCCACTTGCCTTATGATATAGCTGACCTATGGAACTTCTTTGTTGATTTTTAGTTTGAATGGCCTATCTAGAGCTAAGAGTGGTTCATTCAAGTCACCTATTACATAGGGATCTGCTTGAGCTCTTATGTTTATTAGACTCTGTTTTATGAGATGGTAAGTCTGGTGTTTCATGTGTATGGTTATGCCTTCTTGATCATTTGTTTTTTGATTAATATATAGTGGCCTTCTTTATCTTTTCTAATTTTCATTTGAAGTCTTCTTTATCAGTTATTAGAATAACCAACCACACCAACCTATTCAAGGTTTCTGCTTGTTTGATAAATTATTTTCTATTTTTGTCTTTCAGTATGTTGGTGTCTTATATATGACATTTATTTCTTAGAAATAAAATACATAGTTGGATCTATCTGTTTAATACAATCATCTAGCTTCCATTCTTCACTGCTAAGTTGAACCCATTCATATTTAAGGTTGAAAGATATTTACTGATTTCTAAAATTTTGTTGGTTGTTTTCCCTTGTTAGGTGGGTTATTGTTCCATATTGTCTCCTTTAGCAGGGTTTTGTTTGTTCATTGCATTAAATGCATTTAATTCCTTCCTAGCTCTTCTTTTTATTATTATTATTGTTACAAGAAAAATTTACATTTACTCCCCTTGTTCCCGGCCCTCCCACTATCCCCC
>JAQHUG010000258.1:2895962-2924092 GCA_028555095.1 Dicrostonyx torquatus | reverse complement strand
ATAATGTTGAGACAAGGGCTTTCTCCTTTTTTAAATTATCTTTTTATTTATAAATTTATTTATTTTTCCTTCTCTCTTTTTGCCATACAGGTCCTTTGCATACACATACACACACTCAGAGAGAGAGAGAGAGAGAGAGAGAGACGCGTGCATGGGCATGTGTGTGTGTGTGTGTGTGTGTGTGTGTGTATTCTAGTTTAGTGACTTTATGGGATTCCTTAGTAAGTGAACAAATAGGTCTCTGTTTCTTTTCTTGTGCCTTCTCTTGGGCTTTTTCCTCTCTGCTTGTTTTGTTAAATTCTGATGTGTTAGTGTTTATTATAATCATTTTTCCTTAGAAGCCTGTTTGTTTTCTAATAAAAGACAGGAGGGGATGGATCTCAATGGGAGGGGTGGGAAGGAACTTGGAGGAGGTAGAGGGAAAATCACAATCAGGATATATTATGTGAGAAAAGAATCTATTGTCAATAAAAGGAAAACAACAACAAAAAGGAAGGGCATGTTTAACTGGAAATTAGTGTAAAGAGAAAGGAGGGTTCACTTTAAGTGACCTGCCAGGCCCCCTCACAGCCTTTGTTCACAGACCTTTGAACACACGCACAGCCCAGCGAGACTGGAGCTCTGCAATCGGTAGGATGATGCCCAAGGGCTGGATGAGCCCGATGACAGCCAGTGTTGGTTTTTCCAGGTCTGGAGGGAACATCAGCTTATACAGGGACACTTCGTTGTCGGTAACTGCAATCAGATCCTCAAGGAATGAAAAAGAAAAGCTGTATCCTGTGGCAAAGATGACAACATCAATATTCTTCTCCACCGTGCCATCGTCAAAGATGGCGTCTGTTTCTGTGAACTCTTTCACATTGGGCTTCACTTGGATTCTTCCAGAGATGATGTGATTGGGAAGGTCATCACTGACGGTGGGATGCTGACTCAGTGGTCTGTATAGAAAAATGAAAATTTAAGCAAATCTAAGAAGGAGAAAGCAATGTGTGAAAGAAGGATTTGAAGCTAGCAATTTCCCCTGCAGTCCTCCCTCCAAACACAGGAGGTGTGTGTGTGTGTGTGTGTGTGTGTGTGTGTGTGTGTGTGCAGGTGTGTACTCATACACAAACGTGCAGAAGTCAAGGGAGGATATAAGACACCCAACTTCATCACACTAGGTCTTCGTTCCCTTGGGATAAGGTCTCTCACTAGCCTAAAGTTTGAGGTTTTGGCTAGGCTGCCTGGCCATTGAGTTCCCTGAACTTACCTGCTCCACCTCCCAAATGTGGCCATGCCTGACTTTTAAAATTTAATTTTACATGGGTTCTGGGAATTAAAACTCAGGTCCTCCCAAATGTGGCCATGCCTGACTTTTAAAATTTAATTTTACGTGGGTTCTGGGAATTAAAACTCAGGTCCTGCCCCCACTTAGCTCATATGAATTCCCTTATCACTCCTGAGTTTATGAAGGTGAAGCAGAACATTCAGGGATATTTCCTTTATGCTGTGTCCCTTCACTAGCATGTAGACCACCCGGCCCCAGAAAGAAAGAACTGTAGCTTGCTTGCTTTGTTTGATCGAACCATCTATCCATCTATCTATCCATCCTTCCTTCTTTCTTTCCTTCCTTTTCTTCTATTTCTTCCTTCCTTTCTTCCTGGTTCCTTTTTGTTTTAATTTCTTTTCTAGCTACCTTTATACACATTTAATTTTACATCAATATTTGTATGCCTCCCTTCACCTTTCCCCCTTCTTCTATTCTGAGGTACCTGCTCTGATACTTCCTACTGTGGATCCGAACTCACATGACTTTCTTTTCTTCTTATGGGATTTAGGAGCTTGAGGTTGAGACATTTTCTAGCAGAATCTGTAAATGCTATTGCACTATACTCTCCAGTGTTATACATATGCAGATCAATAAAAGGCAGATGGTGTTATCTTTCTGCTACAATTTAACTAAGGGTTTTATCTGGCAGAGGCTAGGACTGGAGACACTCAAAACTTCTCCAATAAGTAATAGGTTAGAATCTAAAGTAAGAAGTACAGAAATAGGCTCCCATGGTCAAAGAATGTACTAGAGGAAGTCATCAGAGGCTGCAGTGTGTTCTGGTGGAACAAGATAAGGGATGCCATACCTAGGTGTGCCCCTAGTGAGCAGGCCAGGTTATGGGGTTTGTAGATGGGTTTAAGAATTTGACTTCGGGCTGAGGTTAGTTTCTTCTGGTGTTTTGGGAAAAGACATAGAAACCTTCATAAATGCCTGTGGTTTTTCAAGGCCCAGTCTCAAGCTAACTTGCAGGAGACAAAGAATGTGGCTGACCAGTAAGTTCAGTTAGGACAGAGGAAAAAGTGATGTGACCGAGGGGTTTACCTGAGGAATATCTATCTCTGTGCATGTGTGGTGTCCGTAGTGTATCCTGGAATCCAGCAGCCACCCTTTCAACCTGAAAAGTTGTTTCTTCTCCTCCTTATTTAAGTTCTGTATCTCCTCTCCATTCTTATCTTTCATCTTTCTAGTAAACATTTTTTCCTGCTATATATCTGCTTTGGCTTTTAATTGGGAAATGACGTTTTTAAATACTAAAGAATTTCCTGAAGCCTTGGCTTTATTAAAGATTGCTTCAGATTTTCATGGAAGCTGATTTCTCCATTCAATCTCCCTGGCACCTGCCTCAATTTCTGGATCCTTCTTCTGTCTGGATTCCAGTTATTGACATATGAGAGGAGCTTTCCATTTGACACTTCCTACCAGTGTCTTGCTACTGAAGGCTCCTCTGGGTGACTCCTCTGCAGAAGGTACAAGGTCAGTGGGCCAATTCTGTGAGCTACGACAAAGACTCTAGCAGACATCCTGTCCCTGCCGAGTTATCCAGAGAAAGCCTTTCCGTGTCCTCTTTCTTGTGTATGATGACCTCAGGAAGAACTCAGCTTATTCCTCTTCTCCACTTCATCGATGTTAGGGTACCACGTCAGGAAGAATTGATGCTGCCTTTAACTAGCATCACACACCAAGCTTTCCCCATGGTACACTAGAGTTTCACCTTTGGAATCCCTAAAACTGATCTTCATGTACTTATCTGACCTATGGAGAAGAAAGACTTACATACTCTGTAAAGCCCTGATGGATCCTGTTGCCTCCTAGCTCCAGACATTTGTCCTCTAAATCCTTACTCTTAGTATATACCCAAAGAGATTAAATCAGTGCCCTCAAAACATACCTACACTCCATGCTCATTGTAGTCTCATTCACATTAACCGAAAAGTCAAAACAGAACCCAAGTGTAGATACATCAGGGTAAGTAACTGTGATGTACGTCTGTCTCTCTGTCACATTCTCTCTCTTTTTATAAGATCTATGACTGTGGTATAGATGAACAATGGGATGCTATCCAGCCCTGACATTGGTGGTAGAGCACTTGCCCAGTAGGCACAGGAACCTAAGTTCAAAAGGCCGACATCAAACAGTATATGGGTAGCACAAATTGGTCTTGATGATTTAAAAATAACACAACATTAGGATATGTATGTCTGGTAGGAATTTGGGAGGGGTGAATATGATCAAAATATGTTATGCAAAATTCTCAAAAATAAATAAAAAAGAAAAAGGAAACTATTACCAGTTGCCACAGCATAATGAACCTGAAAAATAGTATGCTACGTGAAATACAGCAGAAAAGAGTATTGTATTGCTTACATGTAGAATGTAGAAAAGTCAAATGAGTAGTATACAGTGGCTGATGGCAGGTTTCAGGGCAGAGGAGAACTTAGAGAGATGTGGGTCAGAGGATAGAAAGTCACAGATGTGCAGAATGAACAAGTTAAGGTTCAAACTCACAGCATAGGGATTATAACCAATAATACTATTGCGCTAAGGATTTAGGTGCTTTTGCCAAACTAGGTCTACGTGAGATCCTGGATGTTTTGATTTGCCTCACTATAGTAACAGTTTCACTGTACGTGTAGAGTAGAGGGAGTTAGAGACATTAAAATTAAGCAATCTTCTTAAAAAATGGACAGAATCCATTTTCCATGCTCTAGACATACATGCCTTGGCTTCTGCCTCTTTGTGGTCCTCTCCCTGACTTCGTCAGAGTGCTGGTTCTCTGCTGTTCCTCACTTTGCGCCCAGCCCTTTCCTAGCTCAGGGGTGTTTTCCTTGAGGATCCTCCTATGTACAGCCTTCTTTCTTGGATGATTTTTCATGGTGGCTTCTTCTCGCTCTTTAAGTCTTAGCTTAAACATCACTCCTAAAAATTGCTTCCTTGATCATTCTGTTAGTTTATCCATCCATTCTACCCCTAGACAGGCTGTCATATTCATTATTCATGTTCTTCATAATTCTCCTGACACTATAGTTTAAAAAATGTTCTCACCTTCCTCCATAGAACATAATGTTTTCATTCACAGCATAAAAGAAGATCATTAATATTTTTTGAGTGAACATAACATACATGTCACATTCTCTTGTACCATCTGCTGAAACATATAAGGCAGAGGGGAGGCAGGCTAGCTAAGTCCATAAGTGCTAGCTGTGCAAGAACAAAGACCTGAGCTTGATCCCCAGCATCTGAATAACAACCTGGTCACTGCAGTGTACAACTGTCATCCCAGCAGTGGGAAGGAGGAGACAAGAAGGTTCTGTGACATGCTGTCTAGCTAGGCTAGCTGAATGGATGAGCAAAATATACAGTGAGAGATTTTCTCAAAAATAAGATGTAGAGCAATTTCACTGGACATCTAGCATCAAGCTCTGACCTCCACATCCAGTCATACACACATACATGTGCAGCACACACACACACACACACACACACACACTAATCCCTGAAGACCATAAATAGTCATATAAGAAATATAGTATTTGTTAACTTATCTGTTTACCTTTATTATAAAATGATATAAATTTATCATTTATTAAAAAATATAACATTTATTGACTTAGATCAGGTCTGGAGAGCCACTGTCAATGGGTCACATCTAGTGAGTACCTTCTTGCTGTTGGGGACACTGCACAGTCTGAAGTGGCATAGCGCACCACACAGGAAGACAGAGCCAAACCTCTAAGGTAGTTATATCTTCCTCTTGTAAAACTCCTAAGCCTTCCTAGGGGCCTCATCCTCATGACACCATCTACTCTCAACCATCCTTGATGGCACCACCTCGACATATCATTAATATATGAATTTGAGTGAACTCTGGGGCACCTAAATTGTTTGAGTAGTAATTTCTTCATTTTATTTCTTTTATTTTCTTAACTCCACTTAGTCTTAATCCCATTCTATCTTTTGCTTATTAGCTGGAGGCTACTGATGATTTCTGAACCTAGACACTGCCGTGGGATAAGAGCTAGAACTACATGGGTGATCCTGCAGAGGAAGGATACTTTAGACAGCTTCCCTTCCCTGCGGGCTTCCCTGGCACTTCTACCCCAACCTCGACAAAATTCACAAAGCCACTGACATTTATCATGGCATCCCACATTGCTTTGCTCAAACCTGTGTGTGAATCTTCTCTGATCTCCACGGTTGATGTCCATGGAAGGGAAGAGCATTGTATTGCCTTTTGCCTGAAGTTCTGGTGTCTAGCAATCAAGGGTTACTTGATTGATGAATGGATGAGAATATATAAGCGGTGCTGAGAAGCACACGTGCACTTGCCTTTAGTAATGTATGTTATACAAATCTAAGTGGTTTGCAGTCCTAAGGGCAGGAGATCAATCAGGAGCCAAAAGCTCAGTTGTCTTCAAAGCACAGAGCTTATTGTACCTACACACGATTACCCACATCAAGCCCCATGTTTGTCACCTGTGCTGTGGCTGCAGACCGTAGTGTGCATGGTTGAACCTTGAGTTCAGTGTCTTCTCGAGGTATTTATTTACTGCTGCTGTGGTTAGTATTTTCCGGAGAAAGCTATGGAACCGAGTAAAAAAGGAACTGTCCATGGGATAGCCATTATTCCAAACACGGTGTAAAATCCACGACCCTCGCCTTGTACTGAGGAATACCTGTGGAAGGCAGAATCACAGCAGGAGAAGGAGGAATATTTGCCTGTTGTACTGTTCAAATGATAGCCATCACCCTGTTGGAGAGTGTGGACCACCGGAGAATAGGCGGTTAAGCGTCGTGCCGTGGCCACCGTGCAGTGCTTTGCCAGAACTTTTACTAAACCCAGAAGAGGGCTGTTTATATGACACCAAACTTATTCATGAAAACTAAAATGCAGTTTGCTTTTCTACCTGGCTCTGAAATACCATGCTAAAAAGCTCTCCTGGATAGTGACCTAGCTGTACTTCATATATTAATAAGAGTTTGAATTCTTAAGCCAATTGCCATATTGCTGTCACAGTTTGTATTGTTTACTTTAAAATAAATCCATGGAAAATATTTGGTGAGAGTAACCCAGACCCAGAAGACAAATAGCACACATTCTCCCTCATATGAAGATCCTACCAAGAATCAAATCAGTCATCTAGTGCCATGCTAGTGATCCCTTCACTTAGGAGTAATTTTCATGCCTGTTCCCATTGATAGTATAGGGTTTTATTTTGCGTTTGTTTTTCACTCAGTATGGATTTAAACATCTTAAAGTGGGTCCATAGATTTTTCTACATTTTTTTCCTGGCCCTTCTTAAACTAAACTTACATTTAGGGTGATACCTACAGATGCACAGGGTTCCTCTGGTAAAGTTAACAATCACCAACCAACCTGTTTTGCCACTCGACCAAGTTCCACGGCAATATCCACCCCAGAGTTCCCAATGCCAACCACGATGATTCTCTTTCCTATGTAGTCCTCGGGACTTTTGTATTCCCGACTGTGGAAATAACAGCCTTCAAACTTCTCAATGCCTATGGTTGAAGAAGATAATTTGTCATTGTGAGGAGGACTCTTACATATTGACACATATAAGAAAGTAACATTCTGAACAACCTGAAAGAGGAAGAAATGAAATATGGGCCAGGCAGCTGAAGATAACACATAGTCCCCAAATGCTATTCATATTTAAGGGAGCTCATGGAATGTGTAATCTGTAGATTATTTCATACCTAGAAATGCTTTCCTGAGGGGCTGAGAGATGGCTCAGTGGTTAAGAGCATTGACTGCTCTTCCAAAGGTCCTGAGTTCAATACCCAGCAACCACATGGTGGCTCACAGCCATCTGTAATGAGGCCTGGTGCCCTCTTCTGGCCTGCAGGCATACACACAGACAGAATATTGTATACATAATAAATAAATAAATATTTTTAAAAAAAAGAAATGCTTTCCTGAATATATTGCATCATAATGCTCAAAAACCAAGGACTTTCATTTTGCAAATACTTGTGTTAGTATGCAAAATGATTATACACTTTTTGTGCCTACTTCAATCAGAATTTTGAACAACCATTTAAAGCAATCTTATTTACTGTGTCTCCATTTTCCACAATGGTTTCTTGGGCACCATAGAAAGGGATTGAAACATAAAGTATTTTCTAATTGATTCCTGGTGGTAATTTGATGGAAAAAGAGAGCAAGCAGGTCAAAAGAGAGGGGGGGTTAGTCAGGGGAGACATTGGAGCTAAAACCCCTGGCTTGAGATGGATACCATTTTACCACAGAGAACTACAAGGGAGCAGTCAGCTGTCCATTTGGTTTTATGAGTCAATGAGAAGCTAATATATGGAAGAGGGAAATCTCATTCCCCCACACATACACCTAGGCTACAGTTGAGTAAAGAAACGCTGAGAGCCAGAGAAATAGTCTTCTCCAGGGAAAATACCCTTTGATTGTTTATCCAATACCAAGTGGCCAGCCCTTTAATCATATATATATATTGTATATATCGTGGTTGGAGTAAAGAAAGGAAGGGAGGGGGAATGAGTAATTATATTTTACCAATAAAATAAACATCAAAAATGAACTCATGATAAATAAATGCACTGAAGTTTCTTCCCCATATGCTAAGATTTCTAAATTTGTGGACTTGCCAGCTGCTTACTAGTCATTTGTCCCTCATTTTTATTAATTGCACTTTCTCTAGAATAGATGGAGATCAAATATGTTGACAAAACTACTACTAGTTGAATGTGGGCTGATTTCTGTTATTCATTAGAAGCTGGATGTAATGCTAATAAGGGGGAAAGCATGGGTCATTGTGTTTGCCTGTTTTTGTATTTCAATGGATTACATTGTCCTGTTAACAGAGAATGAACACTTTGCTACTGAGGGATACCAGGGATAATACACTGAAACTTAATGAAACTTAATAACATTTATGCCCCTTCATGAAATTTAGTAGCATTTATTCCCATTCATAAAACTTAGTAGCATTTATGCCCACTCATGAAATTTAGTAACATTTCCACCCAGTCATTTCTGCCTGTAAGTTATTTGGAAAATGCCTCTCTAGTGAGTCTCCCCGACACACCTGGGAAGGATGTGAGTGGCAGGTGGGGGTCTGTATGATGGCCACTACAGACCAGGACCCCATCAAAGACCAGGCTCTCCTGTTTGCCATCCATCTCCACCACCACATCCCACTGTCCACTGACTCCGAAGTCTGGGCGCTTCCTCACACGCCTCACTTGGGTCTGAGAAGGAGGGAACACAGAAGGAAACACAGGTGACTCAGATGACAGTTCTTGCCGAGTCCTCCTCCTCAAGTCCCACAAACCCCGGCGGGACACTTAGCTAAGGCAGTCACACCACTAGGTTCCTGCTCCTTCCACAGTAGGTTCAGTGTTGGGTGTATTTTTAACATATTGGGTAAATTCTGTTACAGACATATTCTTTCATAGAAACAGAAGCAGTTGAGGCTTTATGAAATATTGGAGTGGCTGGAGCCACAGCAGTCATATCCTCCTAGAAAGGATATGCATGTAGATAATATTTCTTCATGTTTCTCATTCCTCAGGACAGGCCTATCCCTTTACCTCTGGCCGGCATTTTGAAGTTCAGGGAATTAAAATTTTCATCATGAGATGAAAATGGGTTTGTACATGTAGCTTTTAGTGCTGATCATAGGTAGAAGGTAGGAAATAAAGTATTCTTTACATGAGCCTGCTTCTTGTTCTGTAAACAGCATGACTTGGCTCGATCTCTACTAGTATTACTCTAAGTCCTCAAACATTTTAAATTGATAAGGAGGGCTTGCCACCACAATGCAGGATAAGACCAGGTCCTGAGGAACAAAGTCTTCCAGCCTCACATTCAACTGAAATTGTCAAAAGAGTTCAACTTGTGATGGTTTCCTGATGTGGACGCTCACATCTTCTTCGTGTGTGGGCAACCAGGAGGTACTTCTGCGTATTTGCTCACACGGATGCGCACACACACAGAATGCAACACTGCACCTTAAATCGGATGTAACGCAGAAGGCTGAAGTGCTTGGCGTACTTCCTGAAGTAGTCCATGAGTCTGCAGTTGTGCATGTAGTTGGGAAAATGCTCAGGAATGGGGAAGTCACTGAAACACATCATTTCCTTTGAAGTGTTGATGGTCACAGATTTGTAGATACTCGGCATTTTCTCTGACAGATTTTTCTACAAAAGAAAACCCCTCAATGCAACAAACTTCATAATTACAAGGTAATAAAACATTTTAAGTGATGTCAGGTATTTTTTAAAAGTGGAACATTGCTTTTTATATATTGTCAAACATTTACTGATGTTTTCTCCCAAGATCCTTTGTTTACTAGAGAAAGAAGCACATCAAATCAACCACAAATCCTGTGTATGTCTTCTCAATCAGAATAATGGATGTCATAAAAGAGAATACTGTTTTTCATATGGCAAATCAAAATAATTTCTAATCCTGATAAAAATTCCCTTAAGTATGAAAGTAAAATACAATTTAAGGCAAACAAAAGCTGGTGGACTAGTAGCCATAAAATGCTACACAAAATGGTAAGGACCAATGCACTCCCAGACGCTACCCATGTCTACAGTCTCCACACTCCAGGTCTAGCTGGGGTTCATGCAGTTTTATGTACCAGCTTTAACAAAAAAGATAGTAATAATAATACCAATACCATGCACTGTATTGTAAAAATTCCTTTTCTTTAGAAACAAGATTTTTATATTAATGAAAGGAGCTATCAATTAAAATATGTAATAGCAATAAACTTACAAGCACATATAGTTATTCATATATATAAAATAAAAAACTGCTAAGAGAAATGTAATAGATACTAACACGTATGATACACTATATCATATTTTAAATAGAACAACTTGCTGTCTTCTCAGGAATCTTGATACAGCTTGCCGTAATATCATGTCTGTCTTATCACTGAGAATCTTTGAAATTAGATATACTTTTTAAGCCTTTCCATTGGTCTAGTCTCAACATAGCAGGATGGTCATTCTACAATGTAAGAATGTTTCTCTTTCATCTCAGTTTCTGTCAAAATCCTTACTACAGGCTATACCCACTGACAAAACCCAGTTTTATGCATCCCTCAGAACCATAGCCTAGCTTTCTCCCCCTCTTGGGCACTAAGCCAACTACACTAGCCTGCTGGTTCTTCCTGCTAAGCCAGCCATGCTCCCACCTCACAGTTCTGTACCTGAAGTTCCCTCTAAACCCTTTTTTTTCAGATGCTCTCCAGCCTTGCTTTTTTATTTAATTCATTGTTCCCAAACCACTTGATCTTGAGGTTATCTACTTAGGTTATATTCCCAAGTCTCAGATCCTGCTGTACTTTTGCAATATGCTTGCTTACTGCTACTATCTATACTATTTTATCTTCCTTTATCTTAGAGTTTAAGCTCCCCGATGTTGAGGATTTTGTACTCATGTTTGTTAGTATATCCTGTCACTTATAAAAGTGCCTCATACAAGTAAGTATTTAAAAAATTCATTGAATGAATGAACTTCTAAAGAAGAAATAACATGGATATTAATATTTTAATATAGAGTGTCAATCCCTGGAAAAATCCAACAGGTTGCAGAGGGGTACATGAATCATATCAACAACATGTCAGAAGGTATTTGGGGTGAGCAAGGCTTCTCCTTGGATACTTCTCTGTTTCAGGGGCACCAACGGGAGATCCCTGTGAAACAGTCATGCTAACTACTTTGCCAGACCAACCACTGTCCTCAGGAATGAAGTCTCACAATTAAACTGTTGCTATATGCCCTGAGTGGGGATAAAAGCCAAGAACAATAAAAGAAATTTAACTCATCAATGAAAAGCCTCTAAGTGCCACCCATGACTGGTAGTAAAACAATTCGGTAAGATCTCCAGAACTGGAAAACATTGATGGCAAATCCTGAGTTTCATGGGCATATCCAATAAATGGGAGAAGCACCAAAAGAAGATGCTCATTGAGAAACTTGTACCTCTTCAACATTTAGCACCCTTGAAAGTAGTGCACCTCTTGCTATTTAGAACTCAGAGAAAAAATAGTCATTGCCCTGTAAAACACACACACACACACACACACACACAGAAAGAGAGAGAGAGAGAGAGAGAGAGAGAGAGAGAGAGAGAGAGATCTACACACACTGATCTGTATCCCTATACCCTATATTGTGGTGCTCTGGGACATTTAAGAAAGAGTATCATGCAGATATTACCACAAGACAGAATATGAAATTACATAATTACAAAGCAGAAGGTCATCAATAAATCATCAGTTTGTCTTACCTTCCAAATCTACAGCACCCTTAACTTTGAATAAGAACAGCACATCTAAACAGTTAAAAAAAATCAATAGCCACCATCCTTTTATTAATATTTGTGAGGGTCACACGGGATTTCAGCTGCTTTGATACAATCTTCCAAATTTTATTCCTCATCTGAAGTTGACAAATTTCCTCAATAATTGACATAAGCACGAAGATTAGAGTCACTAAATGACTGATTATGTGATATCCTGCATGTTTCATTTAATGAAACTATCCAGATTGTTACAGCTATTTTAGCGAAACCATATTTAAAGTAAAATAATGCACAAAGCAAATGTACTTGAAATTTCCACAGGCCTCCGATGTCATCACTTCTTTCAAAGCAGGTTGGCTCCAGATCTTCATCCAAACAACATTTGATGGCTCCCAGGCCACTGATGCCAGCTCCGATTACAGCTATGCGTTTCTTGGCCATGGTGCTACCACTGACAAGTAAGCATTGAGAATTTCCACTATCATCCAATCAATTGGAACAAAACCACTTTATCACAAAGACCTGTAGTTTACTGCCCTAATTTTTTATTGTTCTTATAATTGAATATCTGCCACAGATAGCAGCAAACCTATGGCACACACGCATGCGCGCGCACAAATGTGCACACAAACCTGCTTGTTCTGCCTGCAAAGTTCTACTTAGAGTGAGCCAAAGAAACACAGATGTAATTCTAGGCTCTTTAGTAAGTGCAATGACACCATGTGGGCTATGGACAGGCAGCACAGGGGAGGCCTGTGGAGGGCATAAGAGATGCAAAGTTAAGAGTAAATGCCCAGGAGTCAGCTAGGTGGCTAGTGTGAAGCTAGGAAGGTGTGTATTGGGGAGAGAGCATGTTGGTGTGTTGATATTGTGTGATGTGTGTGTGTGTGAAAACGGCAGAATAAAGACAACCTACATGAAGGTAGAAGCAGAAGAAAGCATCACAGGTGTGCAGAGCTGGAAGCTCTCTGGTTATAGTTCAATAAGACAGGGACCGAAGTAGGTATACTGTGTGCCAAAACAGGGGGATCTTGTGATCTGTAAGAGAGAAATTTCAGTGGCATGCTGGAGTGGAAGGCATCTGAGGAAAAAATAATACTGATAAAAGTATTTAGTGATCAATAATTACACTCCATAAATGCTTAGCGAAGCAGCGTTAATTTCATGTGATATTTTCTTTTCTTTTAAATGGCATTATGAAAGCTCAGAGATATAATTTGGAAACTTATAGAAACTATCATTCAGAATGATGACATAGTAATTTAGTGTTTCTGAGCCCTAGATATTGTATTCATCCACTTACTTACAATTTTTATATATCAGTCAATAAACACTCACCCAAACTGTGGACTAGGTACTGTGATGGCTGCAGAGATCACGAAAGGAACCTTTGACCCTCAGGGGCTCCAGTCTAAAGGAACAGAAAGGTGCAGATAAAGGGGAAATGCCACATGGTGACAAATGTTTCAGTTTCACTGAACCACATCCAATACTGGTGTATCCATGTCCCTTTCTGATGAAAATGCCCTTGGTTGCTGATGCTGGCCCCAGTATCCTCTTTTTTTTTTTTCTCCCGTGTAAGGTCTAGTGTGAGCAGCTCAGGCATAGTTAATTAAGCTCTTCTTTCTCAGTAACCATAGTGACTTCTGTAGAACTCTTATTACAGTTATAACACACCTTTATTGCAGTTCTGTCTCTTTGTGGATGGGCAATAAACTCTTAGCAACACTTGAGATTTATTAGGTGCCATGGATGAAATCTAATAAATGTCTATGAGCTGAAAAGAGTGAAAGAATTAATTTCTTAACCCCCTTTTAAACTTGCTATCATGCTTAGAAAGTATTATGCCATCTATTATAATCAGATAAAATATGTTAATGATGATCTAAAACTTCACCTACACAAAACTGTATATTATAAGGAAAAACTAAGGTACCAACCCTTGTAAAGAAGAAAATTGAAGTTTAGTTTAGACTTCTTAATGAAGGTAGAGATGATCTTCCTTTCCTGCTCTTGGAAATGAAGCTAAATTCCACAGCAACTTGAAGTCTTTTATAGCTGATGGAATTGGCTAATGTATAATCCTTTCCCATGACTCTTCTAATTTGGATTTAAAAGTGTCATGAACATCATAGGGAAGGGACTATATCTAATGGTGGTATTTATAATTAACCACTGGCATTGGTCTGTAATGCATTTTGATACTAATTGACACATTATAAAGATGATGTAAATGAAATCAGATTCATGGGACAGCATGATAAAAATTGAGAAATATGAGCAATGTTGTTATTTAACTGGTCATGGTTCAAAAGTTCAAAAACTTTAAATAGTTTTGTGCTAGGAAAACAGGGTCCACAAATTGAAATAATATTCACTTGATACTTATAATCCAACTTCTATGAAAACTAAACAGATAGTGAATTACAAAAAGAAATATGCTAATAATAAATTAAAAGCCCAATAATTTCACTTTATTAAAAGTGAAAACACCAACTTTTGACAAAAATTTTGTATGTGCTGAGCTTGCCTTAGAAGAAAGATTGGTATTGATCTCTCTGAATCCTCCATAAGGTGAAGGATTCTATAGGATGTGGATCACCGGGGTCGTCTTCTAGAATCCTGCCATCACAGTTATCTTGTCTCCTTTCCCTCTGACCTTCCTGGGATCAGCACACAGGCATCGGCAATCTTTGCAGATAATAGGGTGTCCTGTCCATTGCCACGTTTGCAGAATTTGATAGCAGGCCGAAACTGCTGTGGTGGGAAAACAGTCTTTGCTTTTCAGCTGTTGACCATGCCCCAAGTTGTCTGTGCAGGAAATGCCTTTGCACCCGTGTACATTGGCTGACTACAGTACATGAGGATTTTCTAGGCTTCATACTGATGGGGAAATATTCTCAACACATGGCTGATACAGCAATAAAGGTGAAAGTAGACAGAGAGGAATCTGAATGCACAGACACCCCTTGAACAGCCTTTAATTTTACCAAGCAGCCACTGGTTTTCTGTTCAATAAGCCATCTAACCCAGTGATTGTCTTCAGTATTTTCTGTGTTGGTGTTTCAGAAGTTGTAGAATGAGGAGGAAATAATAAATTTATTCAGTTCAATAAAACTCTCAATGAGTTTCCTGTTCCTCTAAAATACCCTGCTTTCTTCTTCCCTTGGGCTGTATTCATTCAACTTTCTTTACATTTTTGATGAGCCGTGTCCAACCTCAATTTATGTCACATAAAAGCACAGCATCCTTGGGCTTCTCCCTCAGCAGAAAGCAAACATCATCCGTCCAGCTAGTGTTTCACCTTCACAGTTGATGCTACTCTTTTAGCTGTAGATAGCAAAGAGAATTGAGAAATAAGCACACAGCTACAACAGCAAATATATTTTCCTGAAATGTCCACAAACCCCTTATTTCTGCCTTATAAAATAGAATAATTGATCTTAACTAAAAGTCTGTCAAATTATACCACAAATTCCTTTGTATTGACAGATGAATTTCTCTATACCTACAATATGATGAATGAATGCATTGTCTCCTGTGGGTTTTTTTTTTCCTGCCTGGATTAGTTCTAGTTTTCGGTTATGGTTCATGTACAAAGATACAAAGGTAAACCCATGTTCACCTTTCCTCTCAGCTTGGTGTGTGACTTGTCAGGGCAGAAGTGAGCTAAAGGTTGGTACTAAAGAAAACAATCTGTCAATCAAGAGTTTAATTTCGCTAAAATTCTTGGAAGAACTAATAGCTTGGTAGGGCATATTTCTTTGAGACCTGTCACCACACCTACTCGGAGATTGCAGCTTCTTTTCTCTGCTCCCAGTTCACACCACAGCACTTGTTCCTCCCACGTTTGGGAAAGTCCTCTCTGAGGTTGCACTCTGTCGGTCTTCTGTGGTATTTCTGGGTCTGGGCTACATTTCCTCTCTTTCTTTTGTATCACTTCTGTCTTCCTATCCATATCTCTATAGACAGTACATCTATCTCCTCCTCCAGGAGATGAGATCTCAAGGGGTAAACTCAATGCCATTCAGCTGTGCTGTGAGGATACAAGGCAAAAGGTGAGAAGGGATGGCCATGTCGCAATGAGCGGCTGCTTCTTGCTAAGAAGAGAGGTCCAGTATTTCGTGCCTCAAAAGTTAAGTTCAGTAGGGCTCTCAGCATGAATTTTCCCCACACCATGAGCTTTGCTCACAGCCTCAGGACTGCTCACAAGAAACAATCTCCACTGAGGGAGCTCGTTCAGGACTCCTTATAACAGCAGAGCAGGATCCAAGCCTTCGCGTGCTAAGTTAAAACACTACTTGTTGTAGGGCGTGGGTATCTTTGGGTAGTCACATACTGGAATAGACCCATAGGTCTCACTCTAGATTCCTACCTGTGGTCCATGTTAACCAAGAGGAGACCCATAGGCCATTTTCCTGCAGACTCAGTTCAACTGAAACTCTAGGGCTCCCGCACTGAAGAATTGAAGCTTCACAAAGTGCATGTTTTTTCCTTCATCCTGCTTAGAGTGAAGCTCACTGCTACCCCACTTCTGTCTAACTCGTATTTGCTGAGAACCTTTTTTAATTGAGGGAACTAAAAGTATATTTCTTTTCAGACTTCTTTTCAGAACTTTTTAATATCTCAAATATACAGAAAAATTCAGGAACTGATTTTTTAAAAAAAGGGCAATGTTACAAGGGCTGCTTGTACATCCCTGCCGCCCAGCTAGCTTAGTCCCAAAATAACCACACAGAAACTGTTTTCATTAAATCACTGCTTGGCCTATTTGCTCTAACATCTTATTTGTTAACTCTTACACCTGATTTAGCCCATTTCTATTAAACTATGTATCGCCACATGGCAGTGGCTTACCAGGAAAGATTTGGCATGTCTGATTCTGGCAGCTCCATGGTGTCTCTGACTCTGCTTTCTTCCTCCCAGAATTTAGTTCCGTCTTCCCCGCCTACCTAAGTTCTGCCCCTATCAGGTCAAGGCAGTTTCTTTATTCATTAACCAATACAAGCAACACATAGAAAGAAGGACCTCCTATACCAACTGTATAGGAAAAAGAATTACAGGATTCTGGGTTTTCCAAATCCCTTTATCCTATTGTGATGATAGAGAGGGTCCTGTGGCTGCTGGCTCACCTACGCCAGCTGCATTAATCTTCAAGAATCTGCATATATTCACTCACCTCCAGTAAGCATTTAGTTATAGTTAGTGATGTGTCATGAAGTAAAAGTTGTTTGGAGATGTGAATGTACACGCCAGCAGGATTTACTGTGAGATGTCATTTGCCTGCATGTTTTGGTGTACTTTTGAAATCGTGATAAATCTCCACATTATGATCCTCCGCTTCGTCCTCCTTTGCTGTTGTTCCCAAAGGAATTGCTGTGCAGGAAGCAGCAGATACTCCCTAAACAAGCACACTGATGTATCAGCACTCAGCAGTCTGCACCATCCAGAGTTTGTTGGTGTTAAATATACACTGTCACTGCAAGCATTATTTGCATGCTTGTTTTCAGTAAGCATCATGTTTTTGCAACCAAAGTTTGATTTAATTCATTTTTAAGTCTTTCTCTCTCTCTTGGTTTATGACATTTTACTGAGGGCCTCTTTAGAATTCAGTACTTCCCCTAATAGGTAGGAAATGACTTATAATATTCAAGTAATTCTCAATTTGAGGTCTCTGCACCACAACTTAGATGGCTCCAAGGATCTTGGGACTTTCATATGTTCCCTATCCGTGGTTGCAAAGTTAAATACTACTTGAGTTAGTGTGCCACTTCTCCTCAGACCTGCCAGCTAGGTTTTCAAATATAAACCAAACAAGAGAATAGGTCCTGTTACCACATTGCCACACACAACTAAAAATGTCAACTTTGTTAGAGGATTGAATAGGTGTCTTGACAGTGACTCAGTTTCCTTTTATGCAGAGATTTTACACATGTTACCTCAGCATGTTGTACTTATGATGTCAGTATATGACTGGGTTGACCAACAGAGGCATCTGGTTTGGGTGGACCAGTGGAGTTAGTTCTTGGGTGTTAGTTTGTCAGTGTGGTTCTTTCTGTCTCTCCTCCCAGGGACAGAATGAAAGGTGAAATCTGGAGCTACTTCAGGCCCATTGTTTTTAGTTAACAAGATAGTCCATTAAATTATGATGTTAGGCAATAAATATTTTTTCAGTTTTTATCAGTATCATTTATCTTGATTGATATTTTAATGGCTTTGCATAAGTCATTTTTTATTCTCTTATTCAATTTAAATTCTAGATCCTTATTTATGGTTATTTTACTTTTTTGTTAAGATATTGTATATCTATTGTAATAACTTCAGTTTGCATTAGCATGCACTGAATGTAAAGTAAGGATTTTCATTATGGCATTTCCAAGCATATAATGCACTTCTGTCATATGCACCCCAACTGCCCTTTCTTTTTTATTTATTATTATTATTATTATTATTATTATTATTATTGAGCTCTACATTTTTCTCTGTTCCTTTCCCTATCTCTCCCCTCCCCTTCAACCCTCTCCCAAGGTCCCCATGGTCCCAATTTACTCAGGAGATCTTGTCTTTTTCTACTTCCTATGTAGATTAGATCTATATATGTCTCTCTTAGGGGCCTCATTATTGTCTAGGTTCTCTGGGATTGTGATTTGTGGGCTCATTTGCTTTTCTTTATGTTTAAAAACCACCTATGAGTGAGTACATGTGATAATTGTCTTTCTGTATCTGGGTTACCTCACTCAAAATAATGTTTTCTAGCTCCATCCATTTGCCTGAAAAATTCAAGATGTCCATATTTTTTTTCTGCTGTGTAGGACTCCATTGTAGTAATGAGGCAAGCAGGCTGCAT
Source organism: Dicrostonyx torquatus (assembly GCA_028555095.1). Classification (NCBI taxonomy): domain Eukaryota; kingdom Metazoa; phylum Chordata; class Mammalia; order Rodentia; family Cricetidae; genus Dicrostonyx; species Dicrostonyx torquatus. The sequence goes on along the minus strand of JAQHUG010000258.1, from coordinate 2,905,620 downwards.
CCCACTGCCTGGCTAGCTTAACCCCCAAAATAACCACACAGAAATTGTATTAATTAAATTACTGTTTGGCCTATTATATCTAGTCTTTTTTTGGCCAACTCTCACATCTTGATCTAACCCATTTTTATTAATCTGTGTTTTACCACGAGGTTGTGGCTTACCGGGAAAGATCCTAACCAGTGTCAGTCTCAGACAGGAGTTTTATGATGTCTGCCAGACTACCCTTTTTCCCAGCATTCCATTCTTTCTATTCCGCCTACCTGATTTCTGTCCTATCAAAAGGCCAAGGCAGTTTCTTTATTCAATCAATGAAAGCAACACAAATACAGAAGGACCTTCTACACCATTCCATTGTGTAAATGTACCACATTTTCCTTATCCATTATTCGGTCAAAGAGCATTTAGGTTGTTTCCAGGTTCTGACTATGACGAACAATGCTACTATGAACATAGTTGAGTACATGTCTTTGTGGTACGATTGATCATCCTTTGGATATATACCCAAAAGTGGTATATTACTGGGTCTTGAGGAAGGGTGTTTCCTGATTTTCTGAGAAATCGCCACACTGACATCCAAAGGGGCTGTACCAGCTTGCATACCTTTTTCTGTCCCACTTCTGTAAAGTTTATGATAATTTTTTTATCCCTTAGATTCCTCATGTGAGAGAGAACATACAACACTTGTCTTTGAGAAACTAGAGTCCGTTTCTCTGAAAATAACTTCATTCACTATCATGACTGAATAAAACCTCAGTGCAAATAAATAGCATATCTTCTTTATAAATTTGCTTCCTGGTGTGGAGTAACCCAAGCACCAGGTTTTGGGTGGAAATAGGATTAGGGTATGAATTTAAGTTTCAGTTTGTCAGTGTGGTTCCACACCTCCCTCACTCTTGGCACAGGAAGTTAGGAAATAGCCACTCCCCCCACACACACCAGTATTTTGTTTTCTTTATGATAGCCTTTCTGAACAGGATTAAATAGAATCCCAATATCATTGTTTTTGTTTGTGTTTTAGTTTTGTTTTTATATTAGACAGGGTGAAACTTGCTAAACAAACTAGGTTGGCTCTGAACTTGCAGTGATCCTCTTGTCTCTGTCTCACAGAAGCCCTGATTATAGCTATGCACCACCATACTCCACTTTTCCGTGTAGCTTGGATTTGCACATTCTCAATGGCTAAAGAGTTGTAATTTGTATCATTTCATAGCAATTAATTTATTTGATGAACTAGCTATATTATTATTTTATCATAGTTCTTTACTCCATTTTCTTCTATGCTAAATTTACTTTGAATATTGTGCTTTAGACTCCTATCACTGAAGATCTGGGAATGATTAAATCTTAATCTTTTCTTAGAAAAATAACAAACAACAACAAAATGAAACTTTGCTTTGCTCTATTAGTCTATCAAGGTAGAGAACTTTCTGCTTCAAGCTTGTCTGGTTGTCAGCAAGTATATTTTATTCCTCTGTCTTTTGTTTTGTATCGATAAGAAATACTTCAATAAAATGATTCTTTCTTGCTGTTACTGGATTTTTTTCTTCCTCTGTGTATTTAAGATTTTAATTTGTTGTAAACATTATAAATTTTCCTTACATGTTTTACAGCTGATAACATTCCAGACCTCACCCAGGGATGGTAGTGGGGTTCAGTACACGCTCTTCCCATCAGAACAGACTGAAGACCTTTTTCTGATAGTGGTCAGGAAAGGAGGAAGTTCTCCAAGCAAATTCTAATTATTTACTGAAATAAAAACATTTCTCTGGTTTTACATAGGAAGTGGTTCTGTATATGGTATTTTAACTACTAATATGCCAGAATCGTGGTCTACAAAAGATGCTTAGAATTATGTTCAGCAGTTATTGATAATGTTTTATTGGAACTTTTCAGTGTTTATGAACCTCTATTGTACAGATGTTTATGAACTACAAGAGGAAAATATTTACATAGAAACCTCATGTCTTGAAATTCTAAAATATTTTTCTGGTCTTTTGGAGAAAAAAAATTTGGCACTCCGTGGCAAATGAACACATATTATAGAACTTATATTATTATGTAAAATAAATATGGATATGAAAGTCTTTCTCATTGCAGAATTATTATGTTTTGTAATACCAATTACATGAGTGAATAATGATTTAACAGACATCTAAAATACAGTGGTTGGAAACACGAACATGCCTCTTCTCAGAGAACATATACTGTAATAAGAGGACCTGTCAATCAATAGTCAACCAACACAATGTTTAAATATATAGCATGGTACTGGATAAAAACAGATATGAAAAAAAGAAAAGCACAGGGATGAAAGTACAATGGTGTTGTGGAGTATGTGAAACTTATTCTTTAATTTATTTTCTTTAAAATATATACACAGTTAAGCTGAAGTTGGTAGTCACATTACTTCAGGGTACTAAGCCTCTCCTTGTGTAAAAAGTATGCCTACACATAGTTCCGTGGACATAGATTTACATATACACGTAAGGCATACATGCAGTGTGTTGTTTTATATACCTATCCCTAGTAACATGATAACAAAGCAATTTAATTTGCTTTCTTATCTGTAGGAACTTATTACCATTTTTCTCTAAAGCCATGTCACAAATCATGGGGTGATTATCTTTTGAAGTCATTCTAGGTCAAGATACATTATTCAAAAGCAAAACAGGTTAATGAGCTACAAGGCTTATGTGTTCTTCTGAGTTATCTGGAAACACTGAAAATCAACCAGGCAGATAAAATGTTCTCAGAGCCAGCACACCTTTGTACAGAAGCTGAACCTAGGAGGTGTGAGGACGCTCCTTGCCAAGTGATGCAGGTAATCCTCTGAAATGGACCGTGAACACAGGTCAGCAGTTTTCCAGGGAGGCAGACTAGAAACGAGCGATGTTTTCACAGTGTTGTCATTGGAGTCTCAGCAAGGAAGGGAACGGCTTTCTTACATCATCATGCCAGAGACAGGAGGCACAATCCCGGTGTTGGAGAGCTTTCCCTATGAAAGAAATACTAAAGATTCTGTGCTCCCAGCACACAACTACAGCTTCCTCTCTCCAGCAACTCTGTCTGTTCTGTTTTAGTAGTTACGTGGGCAATACATCCGAGACTGTTGTTTAGAAGTCATTTCAGATTTTTGGTTCACATGAAAGCGTGGATGGCAGCATTACTGTGGGCATCTGTGCCCATGTGAATGGCCAGGCTGGAGAGGTTGCCCTGCAAGGCCACATCTATTAGCAGCTACTTTCTTTTCTCTAACCCACTCAAAGTTCAATGACTGCTTTTATATGGTTAGCTACTAAGAATCAACAACACATACAAACAAAATAAAATGAAAGGGAGGGAAAAATTCCAGATATATAACTCCAATGTCAGACAAATTTGCCTTACAAAAGAAATACTAGAAAGTCTGTGTTCCTAGCATTTCCAGTCTAACAATATTGATTTTGACCCCCTTAATTGAAAAGCCTGATATCTACTATTTGTTTTGCCAATAAAAATAGACCAGAATTAGCTGTGAAAAAACATCCCTGTATACAGATCCATAGTAAATAGAATCCTTGGACAGATAGCACCTTAAAATTCCATTCTTAGAACTAATTTTCATACCCCTTTAAATTAAATCACGTGTACTGGCTGGTTGTGTGTGTCAACTTGACACAAGCTGGAGTCATTAGAGAGGAAGGAGCTTCAGTTGAGCTAATGCCTCCAGGAGACCCAGCTGTAAGGCATTTTCTTATTTAGTGTTCAATAGGGGAGGGCCCAGTCTATGATGGGTGGGGCCATCCCTGGGCTGCTGGTCCTGGGTTCCATAAGAAAGCAGGCTGAGCAAGCCAGGAGAAGCAAGCAAGTAAGCAGATCCCTCCATGGATTCTGCATCAGCTCCTGCCTCTGTGCTCTTGCCCTGTTTGAATTCCTGTCCTGAGTTCCTTCAGTGATGAACAACAATGCTGAAGTGTAAGGCAAATAAACCCTTTCCTCCCCAACTTGCTTTTTGGTCATGGTGTTTCATCGCAGCAATAGAAACCCTGACTATGACAGCATGTGGGTATACTGAATACTAAAGTTAGTTGCCAGATGTCATTAGCCTGACGGTAATATGATGTCACTCCTATGGAGAAACTGCAGACTTTCCTCAACTCCTTTATTATTTAAATAATAAAAACAATTCACAAATCTAAAAAGGTGCCAAGTACCCTACAAATTATTAACATAATTGATAATGTGATGGGAAATGACTTTAAAATTAAGCACAAAGACAATTTTATGATTTAGAGATGTCTAATGTGATAATATCCAATGTGATAATTAGAGTTATCTAATGTGATAATATCTAATGTGAAAATTATCTAATGTGATAATAAGCATACTGCATGGGACAGAATTATAAATAATTTGATACAAAACTCATATCTATTTCTTCCTTTTTATGGACAAGAGTCAGTATGGGGCTTTGCACAATATTTGACAAGAGCCAGTGTGTGAGTTCTTTGTGTTGACTTACTGCTTTTACACTGGTGAATACAAACAACATTGAAATGAGGAGCATGACTGGGACTTTGAGGGAAGTCACTAGGCTGGGATAGAGGCCAGGACCTGGAACAGAAACAGCAGTTGAAGACAAGGCAATAAGTGGCTGAAAACCAAGATGTTTAGTATCAGAATGGGGTGGGAAAATATGTTTCCCACAGAAAGAAACAAGAGAATAAATTCTCAATTAGGATGATCAGTATTTTAAACAACGCATTCTGCCTGGTAGAGTCCTCATGGTGCAGAAGTCATTAAGTTCCAAAAGGACTGGATTATCCCAACAAAACCTTCCCTTTCTAAACTCCCAGGAGTAAGATAATTTTGATTCTCAAGTAATTCTTGGACTGTTGTCCAACTCCTGACCAACATAACATTTCTGTTTCCTTGTGGATCCTAAAGGCATTATGATAAATCTGGGAAAGCTTCTGGGGTCACTTCTAGGTCAAACCAGAACAACTTGAACAGACCAGTTGTGATACAAAGTTTTACATCTCGAAATGAAGTAGATAATCTGCACCTTGGAACAAAGATTCAAGTGTAACAGTGTCCTGTCACAAGGGCAATGCTGGCCAAGTCATGCTAACAAAATTGAGTGATACATTGTCCAGAACATTTGCCTTGGTCTTTTTCTGTTTTCAGCAAGTCTCAAATAAACGGTGCCAGTAGGAAAAAAAAAAAGTGAAGATGTAGCCAGAAGTAGCAGGAAGAGGGAAACAGCTGCTGTACTGAGCAGTTAGCCTATATGCGTTTCTAAGTCTGTATGTATGCTAGCGATCGGGTGGCAATCCACGGCTATAGTGAGCAGTATATGCACGAAGATGGCTCAGATAGCATTGTTTATAGCATAAATGGAGAAGCCATAGTGTCCGGGCCTCAGAATAAGGCATCTGGCCCTTTAGTTGCTGTGAGCCTCGTACCCTCGCAGTTCACTCACCAAGTCCTCACGCTCTTGGCACTTAATGTCTACACATATCTTTCCTCTTCTCATTTATGTTAACTCAGTTTTCCTCTGTTAACTTGTATTGTCACTTGCGGTCACAAGTCTAGCAGACTTGATGACCTCTGTGTCCTCAATGCCTGACATACAGTTGTAAGGGGTCATTTTAGGTACTACTGTGGCTAGGCTACAGTTTCATAGTCAAACAGAAGCCTGGGTATGATATATTGTGAAGGTGTTTTCAAAATAGCATTTAAGTAGGCTTTGAATAAGGCAGAGAACACATTTTGTGTGAGGGACTTCATGCAATCAGCTGAAATATTTATGGGGCAAAATGAAGGTATCTAGGAAGAAAAGAATTCTGCATTCAGCCTCTGGACCGAAAATTCAATATTTCTGTAGCAGGTACCCCTGGGCCTGAGGCTGCTGGCCTACTGCACAGATCTCAGAATTGCTAGTCCTGGCAATCATACAAGCCAACTTTTTTGATTTATATGTTATATCTGTGAACTACTTGTTTTGATATCGAGAGGTATGGAAGGAACTCATTTCTTCTAGTTGCTTGTCTCCTGAAAGATAATCTTTTTTCAGACCAAGTGGACAATCTTTTCCAGCTATGGGAGAACCTTCCAGGTCATTCAGAAAGAACACACAGATTTCCCAACACAGAATGTCTCACTGTGAACTCATCTTGGTTTAGAGAAGCTGTTAGCATCCTTGTGAATGTCGTAAACACATGCGGCACATAGAGCCTGAAGTTCTTCCTGTGTTTGAAGGTTGTCTCTGCTTTATTAAACACTGAGTGCTTGGTGGTGTTGTAGGGTTCACACAAACACCATACTCTGAAAAGAGGAGAGAAGAATTAGTTAGGATAGAAAAAAAGAACTGATAGTATTTTTACCTCTCGCGATTGCAAAGAATGTAACTGTGATTTGGGATGTTAAATAAGCTTCCACCTTAAAGATTTTGTACCAGAGGTAAAGTGAAATGGAAAGGAGTAACTTGCTCAACACTCAGCTTTCTAGGTAATAAAGGTTAACATTCCCTGCCAGGATATTAGTGCTTTTATAACTGTTGATCTAGTCTCATTTTTATTATATATCCTATTCTATTCTTTGCAGTCTGATACAGGCATCAGTGATTCCTTTTTGTAAAAAAAAGTAAAACAAAAACCAAAACAACTTATAATGGTTTAAATGAGAATGCCCCTCGTAAGTTCACCTGTTTGAATATTTGGTTCCCAGCTGGGGGGCACTGTCTGAAGAGCAGCACAGATTTGCGGGAGGGGTAGAGCAAGGGATAGGTTTTGAGAGTCCAAAGCCTCACTCTGACTCTAGTTTGCTTCATGTTTTCTAGGCTTGCTGCTGTGCCTGCTGCATGCTGCTATAGCAGTTAGAAGTCAGGTATTTGGGGGCTGTTTGTAACTGCAGGAAAATCCAGTCTACAATGAGAGAGGAATGGGCATTTGAAGTGAAATGCTACCATGGCAAAATGTCTGTCGCTCCAGTTGTGCAGAGCTGAGGCTTTTGATAAGACAATCCCAGTAATGGCCTGGAAGGGAGGGATGCAGCTTATAATGCCAGAGCAAGAGCTGGCCAAATGCCATCATGGCCTGATCTGGTTCACACTTGCCTTCATAAGCCCTTTAAGCTAAGGATAATTTTTATATTTTTAGATGGCTGATGCAAAATTAAAAAAATACATCACACAAGAAATTATAAAAATTCAAATCCAAATGCTTGTTGTGCATGAAGTACATGAACCAGGCCCCATTCCTCCTATAGCTACTTTTGTGTGACCCTAAGAAGAGCTGAGTCCTGTGGCAGGGCTAAGTGGCCTATCGATCTGAAATGGTCTCTTCTTTGCTCTGAACTTATAACATCTGTTGACCCGTGCTCTAGACTGTGCTAGGCGCACGTGTTGCTGCCGATTCATTTAGTGCTGTAAGGAAGAAAGAAGTGTGGGTGAGAGAGCTGACCAGTTAGCTGATGGGGATGAGAAAGAATAAAAAGAATCCAAACATTTCCGTTCTTGAAATCTCGGAAGGTGTGGCCACTTTTAACCCAGAAAGTAAATTATAAAACTGGGAAGAACTTTGCATGGTAAACTTATTTGATCTTCAGTCTTGGGACCAGGGTCAAATTCAAAATGTAGCCTCTGAACTGAAGAAGTGTTCAAGGGACAACCAGGGCCCTAGCACCAAAGATGTGTCTTTAGTAGACTCAAACCACTCCAGCTATTGGTATCTTGATATACAAATCTGCAATGACTTCTTGGGAGGGATACAAGAAAGGTGGTGGAGGTTTTGGAGTGCAGAAGTCCAGATGTGGAGGCAAAGACAGACAATCAAGTCAGGAAGTCCATGGAGAGACGTCTGTGGTAATAGCTACTGGTTGGCAGCTGGAGTAGACTGGAAGATATTTAAAGACTTAACTTTTTGAGAGTTATACTTACTAAGTTACCATGCGTCTAAACCAAAATAGACCGCAATCGTTTGAAGTTAAAAATGGCTCCCAGACAATAATGGCTATTGACCATAAGTGGAAACAGCTGTTTTCCTATTCAGTGTTAGACTCAAAAATTGAATAATTATTGGGCATTGTTATGTTTATTTAGTTTCTGAAAACAATCTCGACTTCTAAATTCCTTATTTTTGAGCTCTTGAGTTTTGTTTTTTTAAGTTCTTTAGCAGTTTCCCCAGCTATGTGAAGGCTGTGTGACCAGGCAACCATGTTGTTCCGACCATAAGATGTAGAGCTTAGATTTCTATGGCTTTTGTCTCCACACCCAGTGACTCAGCGTGGAGCCTTAGGTGACATAGCTTAACAGATTTGTTTCATTTTCCAAGATGAAAGGCTACTAGACTGACCTCTGAAAGCTCTTCCCGAAGTTTAATCCAATAGAAAAACGGATAGCACAAAGACAATTACTGTGTCTGTGTAATAGACATCACCAAAGATTTAGGATAAGCCGATGACAAGCAACATATTTGGGACGTGCTTTTTGTTTGGGCTGAGCCCCTCTAACAAATTCGGGTTCAGTGAAACTCAAGTGGTCATTCAAGCATGACCATTTGTTGCTACCTTCTGCTGGGAGAGCTCAGCAATAAGCATGGGATGGATAAAAGCTGATACGGAAGAAGGGCTTGCCGTCTTTCACTGGTCCACTGGCTGAAGGAGCCTCTGAGTCAACCTGGCAACAACTCATCTCTTTTCCCTGCAGTCTCCCCTAAAGAAGGTACTGATCTGCCCCTCCAGGGTGGCAGAGCATCTGGTACCCAGTACCTGTCTGTCCCTCCAGTCACTCTAGAGTGAGAGATGGGGAATTGCACTCTGCACTTGGATCATCTTGGCTGAATTTATTTCCCAAGGACATACTAAGTGAGTTAGAAGTGATCTTGTCCACACGACTACAGCTGTTAAAGGACAGTGATTCTCAGAGTATGGGCCCTGGGGAACAATGCCTGTCACTTTGGAACTGGTTAGAAATGCAGCTTCTTGAATCATACCTAGCCCTACCTTGTAACAGCCTCTGGGGAGGTGCACAGAGGCCTGGGCTTTCACAAATTCTCCAGGGGACTCTGAGACCCATTACCATTCAGGGACCATTGCTCTTAGACCACTTATCAGCGAGAGTTCAGATGACTACTACGGAAACTAAAATACAGTATTAGCAAATGTGAGGTACAAGCAAACGCTCTAACCACATAGAATTGCCCTGGTGTGATTACACCTGAAAGGAACTTGTGGGGAGGGAAGGCAGGTAGAAACGAGTCGTCCCTGCAGCACGAAGCCTGCTGACAGGGGTCTGATGGGAGGGTACGATGACAATTGAAATGTGTATCAGCTTGGAATTTGAATCCCAGCATTGCCTTACTAGATTAATAAAGACAACTTCAAATGAGAGTGGACATTTTCAATTCATTATCACCATTTCTAAATAAACTCCGCATGCTCTCTGAAGGAGTGACTACGTAGACAGGAGAGTGCAAACTACGTTCAAAGCAGGGAACACTAATGGAATTTTAGAAAGCCAGTTCTGATAGCCAGGTGCAGGGGTGCATGCTGTAAACCCAGTACTCAGGAAGGAGAGGTAAGTGGGTCACTGTAAATTTGAAGCCAGTCTGGGATACATTGTGAGTATCGGTAAGTCTAGACTTAGATACGTGTGTGTGTGTGTGTGTGTGTGTGTGTG
>JAQHUG010000258.1:2870298-2895928 GCA_028555095.1 Dicrostonyx torquatus | reverse complement strand
AGAGAGAGAGAGAGAGAAGAAGAAGAAGAAGAAGAAGAAGAAGAAGAAGAAGAAGAAGAAGAAGAAGAAGAAGAAGAAGAAGAAGAAGAAGAAGAAGAAGAAGGTCAATTCTGGTGGCACTTTGAGGGATGCTGTGGTATGGGACAGGCATCTGAATGCAGAGATGATAAAGAGACATGACAAGGTGGTGGAGTGAAGGGAAGGTGTAGTTGTGTTCACACGAGCTGAAGGATTGGGATGCAGTGGAGGACAGCAGCATGTGTTTATTTTGTATGATCTTTGCTCCCATACCACCTACCCAAGTGAATCAGCACTGCTCAGTCCCATGCTCCAGCGTTTAGATCCTTCTTACTACCTGAATAGCGCACATCTGATGGTTTCTTTCCTGGGAAAAATCCCCCAACCACCATTGTAGGACCTAAATCAGCTTCCCACAGATGTGTAAACCCTGTCTCACCTCCATTGCCTTGGTCCTCTGTTTTGTCTTCTGACCTCTCATTGTACTTCGTTGGTTGTTCTTAGAATATTCAGGGTCTACTTATCTATTTCCTTTTCCCTACTAACTGTGAGCTCTGTAAGGCAGGGGCGCTCTCCATCTGCACTTACTCCAGAAGCATTCAGTGTCTAAGATCCATTCTAGACGAAGTAGCGAATGTCCTTGCCACTCTAAAAAGGAAGATAGAAAAACAAATGTCAGGGACAAAAATGTTGCTCTTCTTGTTACAGTGGGGAAAAATAAGCAGCATTTGAAGACCAGGAAAAAATTTACTTCACGGGATATTATTGTGTATAGTCATCAGGAAGACAACATTGAGGAAAAACCCTGAAGGTGCAGAGGGAGGGAGCACTGTGAGGTGTGAGGGGAAGTATTCCTCAGAGGGAATGGCCGTGAGACAGGAGAGGCCCTGGCTTATTTTAGGAATAGTTTAAAAGAGACCTGTAGTAAAAAGGACCAGGGAAGCTAATCATAACAGAAACTTGGTCAGGATTTGACTTTGCCTCAGAGATGCAGAGAGTCCCAGAAGTTCTGGGAATAGTGTGTTTTCCTGATCTTTTGCATTCCTAAAATATCAGTAGGTGAGTGTGCCGAGACCCCAGGGATGCTGAGTGGAGCAGGGGCCCACTGAGCAAAGTCTGCAGGGGATAAGCAAAGATGGGGGCGGGGATGCAGTGGCATTGGCAGAAGCAGAGAGGAGTGGGTCCTGGGTTGAGTTTGGAGCCAATCATTTGACAAGGGACTGGCTTCATGGGGCTCGTCTCTACCATTAGTTACTGAAATCTTGAAGCTGTGCAGCTTGCGGATGCCCCCCCAGGTCCTCCCCCATACTTACTTCTTACTCTTTTGAGTGTTTTTATATAATTATAAATGTTCACTGTAGAACTTACTGAATGTATTTTGATAATTTTCATAACCTGAAATTATGTATGATTCCTGACTTACATCATTGCCCTTTTCACTATGTATCATCTTTTATAACCTTAAGCATCAAAATTACCAGTAACAGCTTATTGCCTCAATATTTACTATTCTATAAAGTGTGGCTCTCATGGAAACAGAGTCTGATGAAGAGAGCTTTTACTGTGAATTTCTAGATCACTAGAAGATTTGCTTCTTCCCCCAATCTATGCTTTCCTAAAACAACAACAACAATAAACAAACAAATAAAAACCTCAAACCAAAACAATAGCAACAAAACCCACAAAATTTTATCAACTTGCAATGAGTTGACAAACTATGTTTTCCATCCACAGATGCTAAGGAGAGCTCGACATGTCTGGGATTTAACATAGCACAGAATTCCTATGTGTAGTCCAAAAGAAAACAGAAAATGTAAACAAAAAGTCATTGGTTTTTGTTTTGTTGTTTGTTTTGTTGGGCTTTTGAGGCAGGGCCTCACTTTGTAGTGCTGGCCCACCTGGAACACATCCCCTCTATAACTTTCTCTCACTGAAACCCTTCTTTCCAGTAGAGTCCTTCTGATTCTTTCATGTCTTCCTCCTGTGTGTGACACATTGAATTGAATTACAGTTTCTTGTTTGGGCATGGGTAGGAGATTATTGACTGAAACAAGGGCAACGTATCAGTGGCTACAACACTGAAGAAAATGACACCTCACTTCTGCAGTTAACTGCCATTGGTCCTGCAAGGTGGGGAGGGTCACACCCCCCCACCTCAAATCAGGCCTAACCTTACACAGATAGCCACAGATCAAGTGAATTCATGAGTTCGCTCGCTGTGTCATGCTCAGAAAATGTGTTGTAATCGTGCATATCCTCTACTTATGGGAGGGTGCGATGTTTAAACATGTGCGTATGTTTTGCAATGATTAAATTTGAATTGTCAGTTTATCTATCATTTCAAAATTTCAAATACTTAAAATTTCTGTGATGAGAAAAAAACTCCCTTCTTCTAACCATTTTGGAAATATTAGCACGTTATTGGTAATGGTTGTCACCCACCTACAGTGAAACACTGGAACATATTCTGCTTAAATGAGTTCATTTATTTTCAAATTTATAAGAAAATTATTTCATTTTCTATATCCTGTTAATCCATTCAAATGCTACCATATAGACTTCCTTATTCTCTTTCAAATTTGTGGCCTCCTTTTCAATAACTGTTGCTCCATGCAGGTAGAACATACTCTTGCCGTGTGTCACTGCACTTGCTGTTCAGTTTCCTCAAACGCACGTGGCTCAGCCTATGGTAAATTCCACTGTATGAATAGGTGTAAAAGCAGGCAAAACACAAATACATATAAAATTAAAAGAAAACCCAGGAATCAGCCTAAACAAGGAAACCAAAGGCACCTAAAATAAAGATTTTAGAAACAAACAAAAGAAAGAAGGAAAACAGTAGAAGCTGGGAAGACCTCTCAACTCTTGGGTCAGAAGAAGCTGCATTACAAAAATGGCCACCCTATCAAAAGCAATGTACAGGTTTGCTGTGGTCTTTGTCAAGATCCCAGGGGCATTCTTCACAGATATAGAAAACAATCTTGAAAATTATATGGAAACACAATGTACCACAAATAGCCAGTGCAATTTCTATCACAGAGAAACCTCAGGAGCTATTCCTAATGCTAGGTTATAACACAGAGCCACAATTATAGAAACAGCATGGTATTACACCAAAAATATGCATAAAGACCAACAGAATAGAAAATAGGACCAAGGTATAACTCCATGTAAACAAAACTACCTGACTCTTGCTAAAGGAGCAAAAAATATACACTGGAGGAAAACAAAAATCTTGAACAGACAGGGCTGGGAAATCTGGGCACCAAAATGTAAAAGAAATGAAATTGAATCTCTAAACCCCACCCTTCATAAAACTGCAAATGGATCAAAGACTTCAGTATTAGGCCCAATACCTGGAAGCTGCTTGAGGAAAAAGCAGGGAGTAGGTTTTAATGTATCCGTATAGATAAGGGTTTTCTGAACATGACTTCAGTAGTACAATAAATAAGACCAGAAATGATAAATCAATCTCACGAAACTGATAAGCTTCTGATCAGCAAATAAATAAAATGAAAAACAACTATGAACCAAGAGAAGAGGCAACCCCACAGAATGAGAAAGAATTTTTGCCACTTATACATCTGATAGAGAATTAGTAATTAGAATATGAAAAGAACTTATGAGAACACTAAACTTCAAAAACAACAACAACAAAAACCACAACAAAACCACCCCAAAAAAAACTAAGACCCTAATTAAAAAGCAAGCTAAGGAAGTGTCTTTCTTAGGGTTCCTACTGCCGTGATAGAACCCCATGATCAATTGCAACGTGGTGAGGGCAGATGAATTTCCACTTACAGCTCCACATCCCAATCCATCACTGAGGGAAGTCATGGCAGGAACCTGGAGGCAGGAACTGGAGCAGAAACCCCAGAGAAGTGCATCTTACCAGCTTGTTCCTCATGACTTACTCAGCTTTTTCCTTATGTATAGCATCCAGGACTAGTCACCAGCCCAGGGGTGGCATCGCTGGGCCCTCCCACATCAATTGAGAAAATGCACCATAAGCTTGCCCAGAAGCCAGTTTAATGGGGACATTTTCTCAATGGCGGTTCCTTCTTCCAAAATGACTCAAGCCTGTTTCAAATGGATATAAAACTAACCGGTATATCAACTAAAAGGAGAGATCCCAAAGGAAGAATTATAGTCGTCAGGAAACACTTTCAAAAGTGCTCAACATCCTTAACCATCAGGGAAATGCAGATTGAAATTATCTTAATATTCCGGCTTATCCCAATCAGAATGGCCATCTTCGTCTGTACAAATGACAGTAAATGCTGGCATAGATGTGGAGAAAAAGAATATTTATATACTGTTATGGAAGTGTAAACTCCATATCTAGTTTGAAATATTGTCTGGAGGTTCCTCAAAAAAAATAGAGATAGATTTACCATGTGACCCAGCCATACCACATTTATATTTCTCAGTTGTTGCCAACAATACAGTAACACACATGCATTTCTCCCCACAGGGGCTTTAGATAATAACTGGTGGGCTTCAGAAGTGTTATTACTGATATGGTCTTAAATTCTGTATCTTACTATGCATTTGGCTCTCATTCCAAACACAAACTTATCTTGCTCTGATGGCAAAGATCATGATATATGAGTTGTACACACTGGCTATTAAGTTGTCTGTGGCATGAGTATTATTATAATTGTTACTAAAAAGGCAATTTCTGGTCAAATTTCTAAAATTATAAAAATGTTATGCCTAACCATTCTTATTACAGAAGTCCTTTGCTTTTTTTCAGAGAAGATACTGGAATACATTGTATATTACCAACAAATGTTTATTAAATAGGAAGAAATTACATTCCCCACCCCAACATTTGAGAATAATTTTCCATTATAAAAATCTGACATGCTCTCAAAACCTTTCTTTTAGACTGTTTATCAGATTCCATAGTGGTTTGCCAGCTCAATTTTGTACAATGATTTTTTTTCTTTCAAACTCCATAAAAGAAAGGAACAATTTTATAACACTTTCCACTTTCTTATGCTTTGCATTTCTAAGGTTATAATAAATCTGTATATGTTAAAAAATTCCTGTGTTTTAAACAAAAAGTTAGAAGTTGCACAATGTACTACTCTTGCATCCATTCTGCCTTAAGTACATCCATACTTGAAACGTACAGGAAAGAGGGTGTGAATACATTGATATCTTGAGGTATCAGCCAGGCAAAGAAACTCAGATCCTGGGATGAAATGCTAGGAGGAACACCTCATAGACAAACAGGTGGAAACTAAATACTTTTAATTAACTTTCACCAAGAAACAAATGCCTTAAACAAGACTTTAAAAATTATTTTATGTCAGCAATTGTGTTTCTCACTAATTTGTTTGATGCAATGAAAAGAATTATGAATTTAAACACAACGTTCTTGAGAAGTTGTGATGTCATGAAGAAGGAGGTACTATGAGAATTAATGTCATAAACAGCATCATAAGCAAATGGGATTGGGGGAAATGGACCAAAGGGCTGATTTGGTCTGGCCTCCACTCAGCATCATGGTAGGTACTCCTGCATCCCACATGCCCACCTGAGTCCTTTCCATGTGCTTGGGGAGTTCACATCTCCTCCACTAAATTACAAGACACAGATATCTTTAGTGACCTAAGACCGAAGAACAAAGCATTGACCCTATTGTTGAAGAAGAGGGTTGTGCTGGCCAATTTGTAGCTTAGTTTACAAATACAGATCATAAAAACGAATGGCAACTCATTGTTTCCTAATTGTTTTTTGCTTGACATAAATTGGAAAGTATCATCGTATAACTTTCTGAATTTTGAGAGACTGAGTTTTCTAGAGGGAAAAAATGAGAAACCATTTAAAGAAAAAAGAAACAAATGAGCCATCTTGGTTCAATTTGAAAGATATCACTCCATAAAGATAGACAGAATCTCACAGTAAACTTTCAGTCCCACTGGCTCTTACAATCTTCCTGCCTCATCCTTCCTCTTCCACTATGACCCCTGAGCCTTAGATACAAGAGCCGTGTTGTAGATGTATCACTTGGGGCCAGGCTAACTGCATGGTCACTTGTTGCCTGCATTGTTATCTGTTGTAGTTTTCTGTAATGATCTCTGTCTATTGTAAGGTGATATTTCTTTGATGAGCATGAGATCAATATTTATATGTGGGTATGAGGGTAAATATTTAGAATGTAGCCTAAAAAATCAGAACATACATCCATGAATTCTCATCCATGGCTGCCTAAACAAGACCAGAACAAAGGTATCAGTAGATAGGCTAATGTGGAAGGGGAAATCTAATGGGGCCTCGACCTTACACAAAGAACTACACAGAACTAAGGAATGTCAAGAGCGGGAGAAATAGTAGTTCCCAGGGGAAAACTTCCAAATTTGGTTAAGCAATACCTAGTGGCCAGCCCAGAAAACATATACATGTAAGTAACATTAATGAACTAAACAGTTTGCATTTATATGTGTGTTTTATGATGATTAAAAAAAAACAGAGGCCATGAGTTTGACAGAAAATAATGGGGTACACGGGACAGTTTGGACAGGAGAAAGGAAAACAGGAAATGATGTAATTATGTTTTAATTTTTAAAAGTACAACATTTGAAAAAAGACTTTGAGCTTATCTTTATTTAATTTGTTCTCTGCATATCTTTTAATTAAGAATGTAAAGTTTGTTCAAGATAATTAAGATGCATGGAAAAGACACTGCCTGTGGATTTTAGCTCCATGCATCCAATCACGATGATAACAACTGAGGAAAATGCAAATAATTTAAAAGTTGTTACTTTGCTTAGCACTTTGAATAGCTCACATTTGGCTCATGAGGCCTGTCTAGCCTAAAATGGCCATCGTCATCCTCTTCTTCTTCCTCTCCCTCCCCCCTCCTCTCTCTCTCTCTCACACACACACACACCCAGACATGTTGCTGGTAGCTTCTTGGGTCTTCCAGAACCTCCTCACACACTGACTCTTTGCGTCCTCCAAAACAATATTTCATACAAAAGAAGAGAGAGAGAGTAGACTTGAGCAAATCAACACCTAAGATCCAGTCCATCTATGTCCTCATCACAGCACTAGATTATCTAGAACAAGTCACCAACCATTCTCTGAGCATCTAAGAGTTGGGAGATGGTGTTGAGTGTCCTGCACACACACACAAAAGAATAAACTTAAAGTTATTTCTCTAGTGTACTCATGTTTTAAAACCTTGACTTATTGGATGAAGCCTATATATATATACACTCTTTGGAAAATATCAACAAAATAACAATCACTACAATTTGAAATATCTATTTTTATTTCATTCTTAGTTCTCTAGACGCTATTACCACGAGGTTAATCAAGAAAACAGGTGTGAAGACATGATGACCAGTCAGGATCAAAGCACAGCCTATACACAGGCCATGCAACGCTTTTCCACCAGAGCACTGACCAGGTTTACTGAGGAAAAGAGAATTTTAGAGCCACAGAAGAGCTGAGCTTTCAAATTAGCTTGAAGTTCCAATGCAGGCTACAATTACTTTCATCTCCTGAAATTTCTTGGCACTCTTGTATCCCCATCTGTGTATGTCTTGACCTTTGAACCTCTGGAGCCCTGTGAGTAAGAAAAGAATTGCTTGAGCATTGATGGTTATTTTGTTTTATTGTATCTTCCATGTTAGTTTTTCATAACTGAAATCTTCCCTGAGAAAACTAACTTAAAAGGAAAAGAGAGTAAATGTGGTCTTCTAGGCTTCCATTTATGGTTGGCCCAGAAGCCTTAGGACCTGTGATGAGTAATCCTTTGTGGTCACAGAGAATGTAGCAGAGCAGACTGCTTACCTTATGGTGACGATGAAGCAAGACTGAAAGAAGAAGGGCAAATGTTCTAATATCCTCTTCAAGGGCATGCCCCCTGGTGACAGAACTTTTCTCTACTAGGCACGACTTTCTGAAGGATCCATCAGTTGGAACAGCATGGTCAACTGGAGCCTAAGATTTCAACTCAAGAGCCCTGACAATATTTAAAATCATTCTATACCATAATATGTTGTTTTATCTTATCTTATTTAATAGATGTTTATTACTGAACTCAGAGGCCATCTTGCTTCAACATCTCGTTGCTGGCCTACTGTGCCAAGTCCACAAACTGCCTGCCTAACATCTCCAGGCGAGTGAATCCTCTGACAGTTCCATTCTAGACTGTACATCTCATGGCCAGACAATCCTCTGGGGGTGTCTGTGAAACTCAGGTAGATATCTCATTGAGGCCTCCTTTTTACCTGTATACGTACACCCTGAAAACCTTTGGATGCAATTATAAATTAAAGGATCTGCTCTTCTTTAAATAATATATCTTTCCCCTCTATCACCTTTATTATTTTCAATTACTGCTCCCAAACTACTTGCCCATGTCTTGCTTCTCTAATTCTTTCAAGTTCATTTCCTTTGCTTTCAAGGCCCCGTTAGTGATCCTTCTCTGTTAATGCCACTGCTCTGTTCTACTAAAGACAAACACAGTATCTGAAACTAAGGGGGTACATGAATTACTTATTTATCCCTAAAGTTTTGTTTGGACTTGAAGAGAAATTTCACATATCAACTTCATAAAAGCTAACTGATTTTGTAGGATTTTATTTGTTACATCTGCATCATATAGACTCCCTGCTTTTCCTCCCAGGACATATGTTAGGCCTGCTCCACCCTTGGAAGCAAGTCCTTTAACACCCACTGGTGAACCCCTGTCATAGACCTCGTTGTCCTCATGTTCCATCTTTGCCAAATTCAATGCCCATGGGTAGGGTAGACTTCCTGTCAAAAGACTCACGGTAGCCTTTGCAGTTATTTTCCTTCTCTTTGGCCGTGCTGTGATCCCTCTCACTTTCTACAAATTCTTTATCATTTCTATAAATAGTAAAGATCTTAGGTGTGTTTCAGAATCCTAAAATTGGTTGGTTCTAATCTATCCTTGCTGTGTGCTTTGCCTCAAGAGGAAAGGCTTTTCTTCTATTCAAACATGAACTCACTGCTCAGAAAGCCATGGTGGGAGCTGGCAGGACATCTGCCTCTGCAGTCAAACAGCCTTTCCTCGGGGGCTACATTCTACAGTGTACAATGTAGAAATCACCCCATCTACTTCACAGGAATGGCACGAGGATCCCTTGATGTGCTCCTGGACAGGAAAAACACCTGAAGAAGCCTCATTTGGGCACCTTCTCTCACATCACATCCTGCGCCTTTGTAAAACAGTAGCTCTAGGACCTGTGGTCTCTCTCTCTCTCTCTCTCTCTCTCTCTCTCTCTCTCTCTCTCTCTCCCTCTCCCTCTCCCTCTGTCTCAGTCCTTCACTCTCTCTCAACATCTGTGCTTGTCCACCCTTCTCTTTATTAGAAAAGCCCTAGCACCCAGGCCAATGTTGTTAGCTACTATCGCCTCCAGGATAAAATCATTTCAACTTTGAAACTGTATCTGATATCCAAGCTCTCCTCCATCTCCAATGCTACCAGCCTGACCTATGATGCTGCTGTCTCTCTTCTCTTCCTTGGTCAAGTGCAAGAAGCTCTTGAGTGGGCTCCAGCTCTCTGTTACCACCCATTTCCCGAGCTGTCCTTAACTCAGGAGCCAAAGTGATGGTACATGCGTTTCCTCCGTGCAGAGCCTCTTAACAACTCCCGTCTCTCTCAGAATCAATGGTGGAAATTTCTTCTTGATCTGATCTCCTGTTCATGTTGTGATATCATTCCACCCTCCTACTCCAACAAGAAAGCAGGGTCTATCTCAATTTGATTTCCCCTTCACTGTGTGACATCATCCTATCCTTGTTCTCCAGTGGAAGAGAAACGTTTGTCTCGATCTGATTTTCCATTTATACTGTGACGTCATCCCACCTCCCCATTCTTTCCTCTGCTCCAGTGGGTGCATAGGGTTTTCCTTGATCTGATCTCCAGTTCATTATGTGACATCATCTCTCCCTACTCTTTTCTCCACTCCAGCATACAAGATCAAACACCATTCTAGTTAAAACATTTGCACTCATTATTTCAGAAAAGTATGCTTCCCCACACGATGACATTGCTTCCTCAGCCCCTTTGAATGTTTACCCAAGTGTCCCTTTTTAAAAAAATAAAGCCATGCCTGGCAACTTTACCCAACCCTACAACAAAGCCTTCTGTTGGTAGAGCCCCTTTCTCTTCATCACTAATTTCTTCCTTTTAAAAATTAGTGCTATTGATGTATTTATCCATCATGTATCTTTGTCTCGATTGTCACTGCTCACACTCCTTGAAGACAGAGGATTGTCATTTGTGTTCTGATAAGCCTCTGACACATAGTTGAACTCAATAAACATCTTCAGAAATATTGTTGATTGAATGAATAAACACAAGAGCAATTAAGTCTCTAATTAACAATAAATTAAGAATAGTTCTCCCTTAGCCAATTATCACCCTGTCTTCTCACATACTAGAAATGAGACATTCTGTAACTGCTGTGGGGGATTCCAGCATCCCTTGAGATACCCTGAGGAGTATAAGGTTTGGCATTCTTCAGAAAAATAATTAGAGCTCCCACTCCTAGACACAAGTGAGGGTGTGGGGGTGTGGGGGTGATGGAGGGAAATCATTTCTTGCCCATTTTTCAAAGGCAGGTTTCTTTAACTCCCAAGTAGTAAACAACAGTGCCATGTCCTGTGACACTGATCTTAGCACATTGCTGCTTTTCGTGATATCTAGAGCTATCTCTGTGTGTGTTTTGCTTTATATGTATGTAAGCACATTCAGAAATACAGCCAAAGCACATTCAGAAATACAGACAAATCTTAAAATGTCCAAAAAAAGGGGGTCTTCTTAATTGTGGTAAAATATACCCAGAGTGATGGGGCATTAGTGATTTTTTTCTATTTAAAGATATATTACATATTCTCTCTCTCTCTCTCTCTCTCTCTCTCTCTCTCTCTCTCTGTGTGTGTGTGTGTGTGTGTGTGTGTGTGTGTGTATGTGTGTGTGATGACATACATGTAGTGGTCAGAGGATAACCTGCAGGAATCCATTCTTTCCTTCCACTATGTAGGTCACAGTGACTGAAATCAACTATTAGGTTTGGAAGTAAATGTATTTTACCTGCTAAACCATCTTACTGGCTTATTTTCAATTTTATAGTGTTATATATTAATTGATTAAACTTTCAAAAAATATTCATTATTTTATAGTCAGAAAAGGCAATATCTACTGTGAAAATAAGATGACTATTACTTTCAGAGTTGTAATCTCTCTATAAAACATAATGGTGGCAATGACAACCCTTATAAAGTCAGTGTCACAGCATTCTGAAAGACACAACTGGAAAGTCCTGGGACAGGGAAACATGGGTGAAGAAAAGCACTATGTACCATAGCTGCATCAAATAACTAAGTTTTTGCTTCCAGTCAATCGTGCCCTCACTGCCACAGCTGGCAGAGATGTAGAACAAAGCACTCGCCGACTCGGCTGCTCTCCTTCCCAAGAGCTCTTGCCTTGGTGAATAATGTTGGGTATCCCGCCTCTCCTCTGGACCACAGAAAAGAACTCCTTCAGGGTTACGTGCTCTGCTGTGGGTTTATTTTTTTTTCAGGAGAGGCACAGTCTTGCTTATTTTCAACAAATATGTGTTTATTTTGTCAGATTGAAGATCATGGCCTCGCTCATGCCACCTCTAGTGTTCCTCATCCTTCTGGCTGTGGCTCTGAACGCAGCGGGATGTCTGCCTCTGTCTGCCTCCGGTGTCTTTCAGCACACTTCCGTTCTCGGTCTCTTACTCTTTCAGGAGGAGGAGATAGATTATCTATGGAGTTTTTCTTATATAATCTCCTGAACCAGTCCTGTAAAGCACATTTTTCACATCCATTTTCAAATCATAATTAGGAATCTGTAGAATATACAAAACATACCACAGGAGTTAGAAAGCACTCTTTTGAGCTTTGAAAGAACGCTAGGAAGCTAAAGAACACACGTGACTACGGAATGCATGATCTTTCCATGAAAGAATTTGTATTGTGATCATGAAGACATCATTTTACTTTAAACACACATAAGACACCATTTTTTCTTAACTCATGTGGAACATTGGCAAATTTTATATAATGCATATACTGTGAATAGATTAACTTTAAGAGATGCAGTATAAAACACAATTATTGGCAAAGTAAATAAGACTTACTAACAGATTACTATTTTTTCTTTAAAGTGAAGACCCTTTCTCGTTAGTAAAGTTCATTATGCTGATGCATTTGAATCAGTACCCTTCCCCATGATGAGAATCTCTCACAATGTGACCAATACTTTTTTTTAAGTGGGAATTTGACATCTGAACATCCTTAGTGAATCAGACAGCACAGTGTGGTGTGGTATTGTGTGACTTTCTGATGTGTCCCTGGGCTCTATCACTGCGTAAAAGGAAATAGGGCTTTTTAGGAGATGCCAAGTGGAAGCCGAATTAGCTTGAACAGGGCAGCACAGGCAACCATTGGCCTGGAGCAGGGCAGTTAGGACCCTGAGTACTAGAAGAAGACTCAGAAAGACTGAAAGTGGGAAGGCCAATGAGGAAGACAGTGCCAGAAGGGGAGGAAAAGTGGTGATGGCTAGGGTTGTACTAGAAGGCTGGGGGAAACCTATAGAAACAGACACAGGGAAGTAGAGACTGAAATTACCTGGTGTGAGCGAGAATGGATCACAAAACACACAACGAAATCCACTTTAAGAGTTTGTTAAAAGAGAAAGACACATTCATGCAGGCTTGAAGAAGTTGGTGCAGGGAGAAAGCATGGGGTGGGCATGTCCAGCTTTTAAAGGATGCCTAGGGCATGAGCACAGGGGCCTACGTAGCTGCGTCATGTGTAGGTGACGTGGGGTTTGAGGACTCTAGGTGGCAATGTAATTTTGCCTGAGTGCTTGTTGGCACATGAGCAGCCCTGGAACCCAGAAGTGCCAGCCACAGCACTGGGTGACAGAAACCATAACAGAGTCTACCAGTCTACCTTGTGATGTAAGCTTATTTTGAACTGGTAAGGTTTCTTGAGAAGACATTGGGAGGAGCAGGTTTTACAACATTTTGCTGAATGTCGAATTTTGAGAGGCACAGTGCAGGGACTCATCGAGTTGGTCTGGCCTAGCTGTGGCCCTCCAAGCAACCTAGTTTATTTCCCCAGGCCTCATCAAGTGACCTTGGCCAGTTAAATCAGTGCAGATGCTTCCAGGGCAGTCTCTTTGGGAGAGCCCTCCCACCTTTTCACAGGTCCCCCAGTATCATCACAGCTGAAGTGGAAGCCTGAGAGTGAGGTAAGCAATTTGAGACAAGTGACGGCACATGCAGGAGAGAGAGAGAGAGAGAGAGAGAGAGAGAGAGAGAGAGAGGAGACTATAAAGTACAGAGGGAAAAAAAAAGTACAGAGGGTATTCACTATAAAGTACAGAGGGAAAAAAAAAGTACAGAGGGTATTCAGGAGCTGAAAAAATCCAAGGCTGGGGATTTTTAAGTCTTTGAAGCCTCCTTGCCTTCTAATTTCCTCCAATTCCTTCTTTTCCTCTAATTTAGGGTTGGACAGTTTGAACAAGGGTGGGATGACTGGTTAGCCCACACCTCCTGTCCTGATTGGTTGAGCTCAGTCCTTCAGTACACCAGCACACAGCCCTACTGGCAAGGAGCTGAGCAGGGGACACTGAGCCCACAGCCAGCCTCTCAGACTAAAGTCTGCTTTTGCCATTTTGAGATTAAAAGAAAACAAAACTGGTATTAAATTGTTTCTCTGAGTTAATGTTTTCTGTGGTTCTTCTGAAACAGGGTCTTCTCTTATACTCCAGGTTTAGTTTCAACCTTGCTGTGTAGCCTAGGATGTTTTCGAACTCCAGATCCTCCTGCCTCCACCTCTCAAGTGCTGGAATTACAGGAATGTGCTATCATACTAGGCTCAAACCTTGTTTTGTTTTGTTTTTAAGATAAAGTTTCCCTGGGTGGTGGTGGCAAGAGGCAGGCAGACCACAGACACCAGATGTCTGTAAATTCGAGCCCAGCCTGATCTTCAGAGTAATTCCAGGACAGTCAGAGCTACACCAAGGAACCCTCTCCTGAAAAACCAAAAGAAGTAATGATAATAATTAATTAATTAATTAATTAATAAAGCTACAGCTAGGTCCAGGATCTTACTTTAGCTGAGACTAGCCTGGAACCCACTGTAGCCCAGGTTGGCCTCAGATTCACAATGTGACTCTACTTCCTCTGTAAAGTGTTGTTTTAAGAAAAGCAGGAAATGGAATTCTGGAAACTAGGGAAAGTATTTTAGAAAGGAGTTGGTCTAGAAGGAAGTTGTTTTGTTTTGTAATTAATAGATCCCTTTGAGAAAGCAAGAAATCCTGAAACCCTCCCTATTCAGTTAGACAGTCTTGGTGACGAGAGTGAGGGCAATTCCCATAGCAGAGCAAGAGGTGAGGACCCCTCTTTTGAGACGTGACATTCTGAAGACAAAAAGATTGCTCAAAAAGCATCCTTGGCCTGTAACACTGTAAGAAGGCTGAGGCAGGATGATTGTAAGTTCAAGACCAGCCTAGTCTACATAGTGAAATTGTGTTTCAAATAATTAAGTGTAACAGTAAAACCCCATCATTCTTGGAGAGATGGAGAGCTTGGCATCCAGCATATAATTTTTTATAAGTAAATTCTGTAATTGTTGCATAGTTATTTTTTAGGCTTTGGAAAAAATATCACCACACAAAATAACCATAAAACTATTCAAATGCACCCAATACTTGTGTGGTCTTCTGAGAACAGGTGGGTTTCAGTTGCTTCTCTGGGCAGCTCTCAGTGTCACCTGACCCTTGTCCACAAGTTCCACTTACCACGATCTTTTTCCTAGTACTGTGTCTTAAATCAGGGAACTTTTAAATGTAAAAGCAGATCTTCTTGCTATATATTTTACCCTGCAAAATATATAACCGAGAGAACTGAGCATTGATTTACTTTCTAAAGCTGCTGGTTAATGTATTTCAGGAATGGATCACTCAGAGCACTTACAGCTTTCAGAAGTTCCTGTGCTACACCACATGGCTGGCTTTCTCATTACAAGTAGTTTTGAATGTTTTCATTGAAAGATTTTACTCCTAAAATGTTTCTAGCCATGAGATTTTATTTTTATATTTCTTTTTTGATAATTTTTACCTGATCTCTCTCTCACACACACACAGACACACACACACACACACGGACACACACACACACACACACACACACACACACACACGGGGGGGGGGGAGAGAGAGAGAGAGAGAGAGAGAGAGAGAGAGAGAGAGAGAGAACACAAATATCACCAAAACTAGGCTTTAATTTCCTATGTTACTATTATTACTACCTGTTGACACAGTCACTTTGGGTAACTGTCTTTAGATTTTTTTTAGGCTAGGAGTCAATACTTTTGCCTTATGGAAGGGTTTGACATACAGGAAAAAGGAAGCTTCCACAGAACGTTTTAATGTCACCCTTCTTCATGCAAAGAAGGTGCTGTGTGTGCTCCTTCAAATCAGCATCCGTCTGCTCTCACATCAAAGATTAGCATTCTGCTCTTCACTGGTTTCAGTAAACTGTTATTAGATGCCAGTTATGTGCCAGACATGCCTTCAATGAAAGTAGAAACACCAGAATTAAACCAAACATGACTCCTTAAAAACATAATGTGGAGAGAGATGAAATAAGTAAGGAAACATGCTACAAGTCACAGAAAAATCTGTATTATCCAGAAAAACGAGCCAGACTTGGAGTGGATGGGAAAGGGTGAAGGACTAAACTCTGAAATCAGAGAGGCCGAGGTGGGTACCAGTATCAGAATCCAGTCTGGCTGTGACATTTTCCAAGGAGAAAGTAAAGAAATACAGAGACAGAGCGATGCTAACAGATATTCATTAAGGCTACTTACCTGTAGGCGTCCTTGGAGATAGGACTCTCCTTACTAGACCTGTTTTTCAAGGACACATTCCATCCTGAACCGCTGAGCTAAGTCACAAGACGGCTGGTTTTATTTGAGGTAAACCTCTTGATCATTTCAGGACTTCCTCCATGTAGCTTGGTTCCCTGCCTCAAGTCAAAGGAGAAACTAGATGGCTTTCAGGACTGTATTTCAGCAACTTAGAGTAGATATATCAACTGTTACATTTACAGTAGGTACCACAACTATTAAGTTTATAGTAGATACAGCAGCTATTAAGGAGTGAGAACTTTATTGCCTTACAGTCCCTTGGCACATTCTGTCCATTTAAGTCTTTTAATTTCAACACTAAATCTGTTGTGCTGTTCCTACTTAAATTTTATGTACACTCCAATGAGCAATGACAGTCCCTCATCTACTAAGAGATAGTTCCACTGAGTACATGTGTCAGTGTAGAGGTCTTCCCAGGCATGGATGAGGTCAGCAGGCCCTCTCAACACCATCATAGACAAATCAGTTTATGTTTTTGAGGGAAATAGGATCATAAAATCCATAAAATTAATAGTTTATTTGCTAACTTGTAGAATAGACACATAAATTCAGTACCTATGTTAAAATGTCAAAGATTTTGTTTCCATTTGAGGGGAATACTCAGCTTTGAAATACTATGTCAAAAATGTACAGCCAGCTGAATGCTTTTCTTTGGGTATATGAATTCCTGAGCTGTTTTAAAAAAAGGTTTTCACAAACAGTGTGGTACGTGGCATCCTCTGGGTGCGTCCTTGGCCATTTAAACCTTTCCGCTTCCTGGAAGACCTCGCCACACTTAGAGTCCTGTTCTTCTGCATGTGTCCCTTCCCTGGAAATACACAAAAATGACCACAAAAGCTGAATCCCTCAGCAAATGGTAATGTGGCAACATTGTTTGGTGCAAGGTCTCCCTGTGAACCCCAGGCTAGTCCGAAACTTCAGCCTCCTGAATGTTGGGATTACATGTGTGTCCCACCATGTCTGGCTACTGCTTTCCTCCTCTGATGGATTCTTGGTCTGTTTTTACAGACCTGCCAAACATTTCACATTAAATTTGCCTTTGTCTTTGCTTGTGTGAATGAAGCACAAAGATGGTCTTCTAATCAAGCATTTATGCTGCATAAAATAAAAAAAAATGAATTCTGTCAAGCCATAGAATGATCAAGGCAACAAAGACTAACTCAAATCAAAGCTAACTTTCACAGAAGAAAGGGAAAGAAAAATCAAGTTTTCTCAAAAAGTCTCAAGCACCAAAGTGGGTGGGCTCCAGAGGACAGCTGGCCACTGCAGGGCAGTGGTCCTCTTATGTCCTCTTCACTCTGTCTGGTGCTGAGGAAGTTCACTGGGGCAGTGGCAGGGACACATCTTATATGATGGCTCAATTGCAAAAACTTGATGTTGTGTCTCCTTCCTTTCAGTAGTATGTTGTCAAAATTGTCTAAACACAGCAATCGTGGTGGTGTCAAGAAGTCTCATTAAGCCCCAGGCATGAAGAAACCCAAAAGGAATCCCATTTTGTGATTACTTAGGAAACTGATTTATACTGAACCCTGTAAAATACAAGGAAACATTTCAGGGAATAGATATAAATCTCTCAATAGGCAGAGCTTCATCCCAGTACTAGCGAGGTCATCTAAGAGGTTAACCAGAAACCGCCTCAAACAAATTTGTGTATATTTCACAAGATCATGTTTATTTTTGGTTCCTGTAACAGATATGGCTGAGGTGCTTGAAAAACACTGTATTTTCAAATTCATAAGTAGCATCTCTTAGAATTAAATCAGTTTTGTTGGTGATAAATGATGTTTGAGGATGACTCCTTCCTTTTTACTAATTTCGTCAGGAAACATTAGTTACATTAGAAATAGAAAAGTTTCCCATTTTCTTCTTAATCTGGACTTTCTAGGGCCTTGAGGCATATAAATTCCGTTAATGCATTTTAGTCTATTTGTACTTCCTCTGGTGAAGTTGATGAATGTAATTTCTATGTGCATGCATGTGTGTGTTGCTTAAAGGAAGCTTTCACATGATAAAACAGCATTTTTACTTTAATACATTTCTTAATTTTCTCCTATTTTGTCATCAGCTTTAAAAGAAAAAAATCAGCTTAAAAAAGTCTTTCTTGCTAAGGAACTGAAATGTCTGCTTTCTCTTAGTGTTGCTGGCTATTGGGCTGTCTAGGTGACTGAGGAGGAGAGACAGGGGCTGCCAAATCCCATGGCCTGATTTGATATCTAGAACCACTGACTCCTATAGGCTGTCCTCTGAAAAACACACGGTGGGGACACAGCCCACTCCTGCCTATTACTACAGTTTGGCACTCCAACGTGGCCAGCTAAATCCACTTAAAAACCTGAGATGGCTCAGTGGTTAAGAGCATTGCCTACTCTTCCAAAGGTCCTGAGTTCAATTCCCAGCAACCACATGGTGGCTCACAACCATCTGTAATGAGGTCTGGGGCCCTCTTCTGGCCTGCAGGCATACACATAGACAGAATATTGTATACATAATAAATAAATAAATATTAAAAAAAAAAAAGGAGAGAGAATTTAACACAGTTTTTTTCCTGTTTGTGGATGGCGTGCCACAGAGAGATTTATTGATTCAGCAAAGCAACACTGTGACGGTTTTGAAATGGGACTTCCTGGGCCCTGCCACTGGTACAAACTCTGGCTATGGAGCATTTGTGGGCTAGGATGTTTGCGTGCCCACTTAGGATCGGGAGTAAAGCAGCTGAGACCGTGGCTCAGCTCTTCCTGCCTAGGCAGCAGGATCAGGTCTACTAGAAACTGGCAGTTTTGAAATACAGTCTGTGCCACCAGCGCGACCTCTGGCTCCTGCGGGAGACAGAGCTTTAGAATGGAATTCGTGAGTAAAATGCTACGACTTGCTTGCTTGATGACAATGTGGACTCGCTGTGTGCCTGGAACATTGCGTATGGCTCAGAGGCGCAACTGACTCCAAGGCAGAGCTGCTCTGCCATGCTGAACTGTGCTGATCTCAGGCAAGAACTGCCTTAATTATCATAACAACAGTGCAGTTAAGGTTTAGACCAGGCAGGAAACAGGTGGTACCATAATTACCCCTACATGGCTCAAGCTAAAGTTTTTAAGAACTACTTAACATTTTGAGAAATGCTCCTGGGTAGTGAAGAATTACAAGTTCACAATAGGACAAATTCAGACATAAAAAACCTCTAAATGGATCATACTGTTAAATAAATGTACATAGGCTTGGGAGCGTAAAAAAAACATAGAGAGTCATAAAATAAAGTTAATGCCTTTAAAAAAAGGTAGCGTCTTTAAAGAAACAGACTACAGATAGTTATAGATTAAAAAATAAATAAATAAGCCACGTAAACATGGAAATTCACAGAATGCCTGAATTATGTATTTTATTGTGTTTTCTTTAAATTTTTTGACTGTGAAGGACCTAAGTACAAAGAGACATCTCATTATATGTGCTGCCAAGATAAACCAGTGTGGATATTATGAAGGTATTATTGCTTCACAATTTGGGTCTAAGGATAGGATGCTTTCGGAAAGAGGTTCTTTTTTTGTTTTCATAGAGGATGAGAACCTGTGGACCTCTCCTGTACCAATCTGGTATGATAGACCACGCCCTCCTGAAAGGTTGCTGTGAACACCTTCAGAAAATTACTTCACTCAACTGCCAACTGAGATGTACCTGCCACACAGGTTATACCATGAAAGACTTAATTAACAGTGCCCCCATACAGTAGGAAGCAGTTTGGAGAGAAATAACTAAGTCCATATTCCCAAATATTGTATATAAATGCTTTTTTTACATTTAAAGGGGTAGATGATATGGATATGAATAATTTGCATTGATATAAATTTTGCTTTGTGACATAAGTTTAAGGTCAATTTTGTTATATATATATTTCTGCTCTTGATTAAGGTATTATGATTGTGTAGTTCATTAAAAATGTAATAATTAAATAATTAAATAATAATTAAATAATTAAAAATGTATAATTAGGAAATATAGGCTGTTAATAATTATCTATAACAGTCTAGTTGGTAGTCATGTTAGTTAGATTTTCTAGATGTGCATAGATAAATTTTAGATAGGCATTCTTCATATCTTTCAAAGACACAGAACATTGCATTTAATCTTTTAATAACTTAGGGCTTTTCATGACAATGAGACACATCTGCTCCTGACAGCACCAAGCTACTTCCTGAGGAAGATGGGCATCAAAGAGACTCCTTATGGAGTTTGCTAGCCATTTGGGCAAGAAACTGCTCTTGCCTGAACTGCTTAAATGGACACAAAGAACCCACAGAAAGAGGACTGCTAAACTTGCCTAAAGGTGAGATGATCCTTCAGGGTTCCTGTTTCATAAAAGAGTCTGCGAGACATTCTGCAGGACACAAAAGAAAGTGACTGAACTGTCTTTGAATTTTCCTGCCCTATCTTCTCAAATGAACGTCTTTCACATGGCTTTCCAGTTTCGCATAGGAGATTGTTAGATGGGAATTGCCATTCTCTCAGATCATCTTGGCTACTGTCCCAGGGCAAAGTGTGTGTTTGCTTTAATATTTCAGACCTTTGTTCTGAGGTGCCTTATCTAGTTTTTTGTGCTCATGCTCCCAAGTCACATTTTCTTTCTTTCTTTCTTTCTTTCTTTCTTTCTTTCTTTCTTTCTTTCTTTCTTTCTGCCTTCTTTCCTTCCTTCCTTCTTTCCTTTCTGTTCTAACTGTAAATCTGCCTAAAAAATAGTCAGTAGTAACCATGACATATGTGGGATACTATGTTAATTTGATATTTCCTCTGCCCAACAAATTATTCAATTACTTTTACTTGTAGCCTTCCTTAAGCATCAGGACATGTATAGGGTGTAGTCTGACTAGTCTGACTCCATGTCAGTATGCACCGTGAATGGCCTGAGTCTTGCTCCTGGCAGAGTTCTTGGCCTGGTCTGAAACCCGATGAGAAGCACCGTCTTCGCTCTGGTGTCTGACCTCCCACCAGAGTGGCCCATCGAGCTCTGCTCCTGACAGTCTAAGGGTTCTGTGGTCTATCTCCAGACTTAGCATCACCACTGCTGCTGTCACCACCACACCCCCTGGCTGCAGCTTTACTGTCTCAGCACTCGCTACTGTTGATGTCACTGTGCCTTTTGTTGCCATCGAGGCTCCTCGGACACCTGCCCCTGCCACTCTCACCACCACAGCTGCTTCTTCCTCTGTGTTACCAGCTTGCTCTGCTCTGCAAAACAGGGTGAAAGAGCAAGCAAGAGGAGCCTTTTGTTGGACCTACAGCTGTGATACGGGAAGGGCAGCGCAGGAGAGTTTCATTGCCAATTCACAAAGTGGACTGTACAGTCTCCTAATGGAGACGTTCACACAAACCACAGCAGATTTTTCTGCAAATGAAGAATTGTCTCACAGAAGTTTTGGTGTTGTCACAATAACCATGCTACAAAGCTACCAGGAAGCTGAAGAGGAATAATTTTACCTACAGCAACATTAACACAGACCTCACCTTTTTAGGCCAGTCTTGCCACCCTGTGATGACCACACAGGAAAAATTATGACAGGAAGAAATGCTGAAATACAGATCTCTTTTTTACTCATAGTGGTTTTTCCTTTGTACAGAACCAGAAAATATCCCAAGAAACCACCTCTGCTCCATAAGAAAAACAACCACACATGTACCCGTTTCTGCTCATGGGACCCAAGCTCTTCTAAAAAGCTTCTTTATCTGTGTTCTTGGGAGGGTGACTTAGGCTTCCTGATATAAAAGCACCCCACACCTGTGTGGTAATATGAAGTCCTGAGAAAACACAGTTAAAACCTCTGTCCTGAAACTTGCTCTGTAGACCAGGCTGGCCTCGAACTCACAGAGATACGCTTGTCTCCTCTTCCCAAGTGCTGGGATTAAAGACATGCACCTCCACCATTTGGCTTCTCATTATCACTTTTAAAGTGCTATCTGGGGCTTTGCCAGCTACCTTAATCCTAATGGAGTCTGAGAATTCAGCAGAGTAATATTAAGGAACGTGTCCCTTGTACCTCTTCCATATCCTGTGCAGATATGTGGTAAAGAGAAAAACTACAAGAGAGGGAAACAAGAGTCCAGGCCCTCAGTATTGTAGGGAAACAAAAGTCCAGGCCCTTGGTATTGTAGGAAAAAAACTTTCTGTATTTCTCTAGCCCAGTTTTCTATCTTTTTTTAAAAAAAAGATTTATTATGTATACAACATTCTGCCTCCATGTATGCCCGCACGCCAGAAGAGGGTGCCAGATCTCATTACAGATGGTTGTGAGCCACCATGTGGTTGCTGGAAATTGAACTCAGGACCTCTGAAAGAACAGCCAGTGCTCTTAACCACTGAGCCATCTCTCCAGCCCCAGTTTTCTACCTTTTAACCAAGGTGGTTGTTCAGATCAACAGACAAAACTTTTAACCTAATATTGGGCAAACAATGAATATTTTTATCCAAGTATATATGTCATATTTTGTATTTTTATATGTCAAAACTTACTGTTTATCAAATTGAAATTTACTTGAATGTCCTAGTTTTATATAGCAATTGAAAATTCTTAATTTATTTTTTCTTAATATCCACACAGTGATTGTCCTTTGCCTATAGTGTGACTTTATTCTTAATTATTAAACCATGTCATCAGAAGGAAATAAGCAGTTGGTCTTTGTGATTGTGAACTCATAATAGCACTAATCTATATAGTAACAGACGACTTTTGCAGGAAACATATGTCAGGAACAGGTAAGAGGACAAAAAAGCAAAGATTTTAAACATGTTCTTAAGATATTATAAAATGCACTACAGACAAAAGAAAGGATGATAAGAAAGAGCGAAGATGGGAGTAATAAGAAAGAGAATATGAGATTTTATGAACCACAAGTCCCCAAAAGGAGAAAGTTGCAGAGGGAATTTTTAAGCTAGCAGATGAGAGGCAAGAGAAATGCCTGAGTTAACTGGAAAGTCAATGAGTACTTCAGAGCTTAGTCAGCAGACCTAAGGAATAAGAAGGAAAACAGTGCTGCACATGGGATGCTGAAGCACACAGAAGCCCAAGTGTTTATGCCTGGGTTTTGAACTTATTGCAAAATTATAACTCTGACAAAACTATACATACTGATATCAGTCTTTCGCATGTTTTGATCCTGGCAGGTAAAGATAGCATAGAAGAGCGAGGGTACATAGTAGAACTCGTGTTAGAAATCAGAACTACAGGATGGGTAGTTAGAGAGGTAGAGAAATCTCAAAGAGATTTCAATTGTTTTATATTTAGTCTCAAAATCATTAACCATGTACTTCCAAGTCCCATTAAGAATTGCTACCAGTCCTTTCTCAATTGGTTTTTAGCACTTTCTGAAACCTGGGTTGTATCCTCTGGCCTCCACCACACATGCATGCAACCTCCCAATTTCCATCTCTAGGGATTGCAACTAGAAAGTAATTCCATATGGTGTACATCACTTAGGGTCCACATCCATCCTAGAACATCCTAGTAGAGCACTGCTTGGTGGAGCTTCCATGATGTCAGAAATGCTCTCCCCTACACTTTCAATGTGTACCAAATCGCTCAGATGTCAATTTCCAGAACTGGAAACTGAAATATAAAATTATCCCTCATCTTATTTTCACCCCTTTTTTCCTTGTTTTTTTTTTCCTGTTTCTTTTGATCTCAAATTCTTCTTTGGGATTCAGAAAGTAATACTCCCTATCTCTCACTGGTTTTAAGTCACACTGATCCTTAACATACCATGAATAGGTCTTAGGGGTCATGAAACCCTTGGTATGCACAGAGGAGGACATATAATATATACATATAATGGGAGTTCATAGAGCAATATCCAGAGTTCATTTTTGCTGAAGGAATATGTGGATATGATTCAAAAATTTTTAAAGGACCTATTGAGAATTAAAATAAAAGACAAGCCCCAAATACATTAAATTAAACCATCAGAAAAGGAACTTGAAAGATGATCAAGGAATTTGAGGATGGTTTTCTTTTATCGTATGCCTTGGGAAATGATAACCAACAGTACATAGTAGTGAGTACTTAGTGATACTGGCCCAGTACTTGAAACTGAAGAATCTGAAAAATAGATGGAGAGAATCTGTATAAAAGTGCATATTCCTTGGTAATCTCTGATTTTCTGAAGTGTGAAATTCCACAGTAATGTCTAAAATTGAATATAGGCGCTGTAGATTGAAGATTTGGCCATGGGACCAGAACAAATGTTCTTTTACCCCTTATAGACTATGTCATTGCCATTATCCTTTGATTGTTTTTCGAAGTGATAGGTACCAAAACAAACACACAAAAAATACCATACTTTACGTATTTCGATGATTTTATACCTCAGCCCACACATGAGATGATATCAGAAATAGAAGGATATTAATAAGCTTAAGGCAGACACCAAAGGAGACAAGTCCCTGGGTGCAGAATATATGTGGCAGTTTGCACCCCTCAGTCTTAGCAGGGTGCAAAACCCTCTTGGTACTGACATACAGAAAAGTAATAGTATTCAAAAACCCTGAAGTGCAGGGACAAAAGCTTTAAGAAGCTGCCTTGACCTCAGCATTTCTTCTTGGTTTGTCCCCATCAGAAACACAAGCAAGCTGCTTTGACCTCAGCATCTCTTCTTGGCTTGTCCCCATCGGAAGCATAGGGTTCACAATTGCCTTTCTGTAATTATGAGATGGTTCTAAGAATTCAGTTCGCATTCTCTGAGATGCTGAGTCAAGTTTTGCTTTATAAATGATGAAAAATAAATTGAAAGCTTAGACAATTGTTTCTTGATACACTTAATTTCATGATAATGAACTATGACATTATAATCACCTCTTATTAGCGTTGCCTTAAATCTGATTACCATTTAATTAAGTCTCTTGCCAATATTTCTCTATTTAATTAAAGTTAGGGTGTCTCCTTGATGCTCAATGTGATTAATATAATTAATTAAAATAAGACAAGGTGAAAAGACTCTGAACTAGAGATATGAAGGATATTTCTTTTTAATATTGGGGGTCTCTAAAACAGCAGCCTCAGCCCTCCTTTAGTGATTCTTAAGAGAGCAAAGAAAGGTAGAAACTGGAAACTAACATCAAAACTAACAAATTCACACACACATGCATGCACACACGCATGCACATGCACACACACACGAGGGGGTGTGCACAATATGTGTGTATACATTTTGACTATTGACCTTATGAATCATGGATTGTCACACTATTTGTATTGCATTAATGACATAAAGCCATCGACTAATATGTCAAATGAAGGTGAATGAACAAATTAAAGCAGTCAGAAACCCTGGACTATATGAATCAGATGAATTCTTGATTTCTGTTGCTATTGTCTGTGAGAACATAGGCAATGACTCCACTTTCTAATTATGAAGTGAGATATTTACCACCAGCCTCACAAAATTCAGATGTGGCTTAAAAACAACAACAAAAACAAAACAAAACTGGGAGACATGACTGGATTTTGGACAGCATTCCAGGGTCGAGGTAGAAATCCATGTGCTGTGGGAGCACCTTTAGCCAATAGTTTTTAAGATATGACAATGGTCTTGTACCCTGTAAAGATTTGTTACTTGTGTTTTAATAAAATGCTGATTGGCCAGTAGCCAGGCAGGAAGTTGGGTCAACCAGACAGGA